>JAUTCZ010055606.1:0-18929 GCA_032273805.1 Melanodrymia brightae | reverse complement strand
ACTTTTGAATGGCCCGCAACCGAATTTTGTTTAAAAAAAACCCTTACTTAAATTGCACTTTAAATTTTCGGTCGCCATGCCCGAGGCTATTTTGAGTATCCAAGGGCGACCCGTAAAGTGCACACCCTGCATGTATATGTCACCCAAAAAAGTGAAAACATTATTATCAAATATCCACACTTTTACAAAGTTAGTAAAACATAAAAGTGCTTGAAAAAGTATCAGAAATACATGTACTTGTTATACCAAGCTTTATTGATATAATTATTTGAGTCTACCTGCACATCCTAAAGTAGTAGCCCAGCAGCAAACTCTCATAGCCCCAGGCTGCTGGCATAGAATTTATCCAACCCTGTGTTACATTTGGAGCAGACGTAGGGGGAAAAACACTCAACTAACACAGATCGTATGCTAAGATCCAGGGTTTGGCACGGGATAAGACTTTAAGTATTAAGACACCCCACAGTTGTTTATGTAACAAACATCTCAATCACATGATTGTTAGTTCACTCAGTGAAAATAATGTATTTCGCTGCTCATCATGCTACTTTGCCCCTCAAAGCCTGAATTTTGTCTGCTTAATGCTGAGATTTAATTAAAAAAACACTTCGATGGAATGTTTTGTACAGCTATATAATAAATAAAACATTTGTGCATTGTTGTCAGATAACATGTTTACTTCATCTTGGGAAAAGTACCAAGTATACATTTTCTCTGGTGGTGTTAGTTACCTAATGGCTAATACCATTCATGAAATATGAAATTATCAACTTAATACTTTTCACTCAGTGAAATAAGCATGTTATTTAACAACAAATATTCTCCATGTATTTACAATAAAGTAGTAATGCTTCATTTACGACTTAATGGCACTCTCTGGAGTTTGTACGCATCTAGTGCAATTTGTAACATACATGACTGTATTTCTAACATTTACTTCAAATATCAATATATGTACATATTTAAAGAGGCGATTTGGATTGATAACAAATCATATCACTAATCTGAATATAATTTCTACTATTCAAAAGACATGAACCACAGTGGTTATATAGGACAGACTTGACCCAAGAAGATGAAATAAAACGTGTCATCTCCAATGACATGTAGACGTTTCATCTCCAATGACATGTAGAGAAAAAACAATAAAACTTGTTCAACACTTCAGTAAAAAGAAAATGTTTGTTTAATAACACATTGTTTAACCTGCAGCTCTCAGATATATATAAAATATATAATTGTACATATGGTGTACAGAAGAAATCCTCTTCACCACACACTACTCTTTTTGATAAGCAGCCAGATTCATTTTATATGTAATTTCCCACAAACTAAACAGTATATACAATTGTGGAATGCTGGTTGGAATGAGAAAAAAAACAAATGGCCTACAGATGAGACGGATCGATGATGTAATGTACCGATAGATGTGTCACTTGAGTACAACGCTACTTCTAGGTTCCTTTGCACCAGTGCATTAAATGGATTGTGGAAAATATAAAAAGATGAACAGATGGCTCAGCTATTGTTAAGAAAAAGTGTAAATTGTAAAATATGTATGACACTTACAGACAAGATAACTGATCGATCCTGGACACACAATAAGCAACGTTTCAGTTCAACTCAAAGATTTAAGTCTAAAACATTTAGCATTTGTACAATGTTTGGAAACCATCATTAAATTAATTACGACATGTATGTCAAGCTTATTTTTTAAATGATATCAATAGAAACTACATTGTAGACATTGCCAGCTCATCCAAATGTTAAGCAGCTTTTTTTTTATATCTCTAGAGTTCAAACTGAACAAAATTCTTGCAGAACATCACATGTTTCAAAGACATGCCTCATAGAAAACCACATCTATAAATACAAAATAAATCACTTTTGCAAGAAAACAAATATGTAATAAGGAAGGTTGCCAACTACATTGTTTTCAACATATAAAAAAATTACTTTGTATTTGTACAACGTAGAAAGATAGATGGAACAATAGCTACCTTCCCACAATATGCCATGAGAAAACCTATAAGTATAATATGAGGTACATGAGTTTGTGACTAATTATTGTGAGTCATTATTATTTTATTTATATACCTTTTATTAGTTTTAGAATGTGAAAACATGGGAACAAATTAATTTTAATGGCTACTTTTTTGCACAATAAGAATTAAAAAACCATTGAGTTGCATGTTTATTCTTACTAATTGTAGTGAGTAAGTCAGATTTGATTTATATACATGTATGTTATAAATAAAAGAACTCATTTAATAACACTACCAACACTTACACAAAATTCCACATTTAAAAATGCTATCATTTAAATATTTTTAAAACTATAAATACAACACTTAACAGCATTGTAAAAAACTGCTGAAATTTATTATAATTATTGTCCTGACAAATAGGTCTTTATTAAAACTCAATTTGTCCAATAATCTTTGAGTTTTACATCTGATCAGATAGTGGCTTGATGACTCATAATAATTTCTTTCACGTCTGGTCTTTGTTCTGAAGATGAATCATTCATATTGATCTGTTACCCACTGCAGAGACTGATCCAGTGGAATTTCACAACTGTCCCACTCCAGAGACATCTCTCATGGAATTTATCCAGCATAATAGTGTGCATCAGATAGCTTTTCATTCCTGTAGCTGATCAATACTTCTCACTATTATTATGTGTTAGCTAATAAAAAATATAGGCACAGCTTATGTGTAAGGATAAAAATGTTCTTAATTCCAATATCATATAATATTTGTGTAATTCATTAAGTTAAATTGCTTTTGAAATAACATATACATAAGCTTACGTTAACACATACATGTACAACGTCTCATTTGCTTAATAATAACACATATATAACCTTACATTAACAGTTACGTGTAAACGGTCTCCGTTTATCAAAAATGCTGTACAGATAAACAGTAATCTGTTTACATTGAAATTGTTTTGTTAAATGTCTGTAAACAACTCTTTCTATTCATAAGATAATGATTTAAAATGAATGCCATGAGTTGAGTTAGATAATAAAATTAATGTTCCAATACAATGTTTTATAACAAATCGAAATTATCTTGTTACGGCAATTTGCAAAAGTATAATTTCTCATTGTCATTATTGCTAATTAAACCCAGAAGCCCTGACTGGAAAGTAAGAGAATGACTGACTAATTGATTATCTCTGGTAATTAGATTGTTGCAGACAGACATGATAATGCCAATCAGTGCTGCATGACAAGTAATGCAAGTGAAGCCAAAGAAAACTGTTCAGACGAAGACAATACTTGATCAAACTGCATTGTATGAAGGTATCATAGTTGGTATTAACGATAGCCAACACATCAACTGACTATTGACTATTGAATATCCCAGCACCACACGCCATTAACAATAACACTTCACTGACCATGTTTCTGCAAGAAAGACTCATCTGGAACACACCCTTCACACTCATCATCACCAACATATATTCAAAAATGGCCAATGTTTCTTTGAGCAAACAATTCAAAATGCAGCACTCCGAAACAAAGGACAATATTGTTCCAATACCCAATAGTGATGCTTGTATTTACATTATTGTATAGAATATAATGGAACAGAATCAATCTGAAAGAAAACATTGAAGACTCAAGAGTTATATTTTATCCGGTCTGTGTTTGCATTTGGCTGGCAGGAACTCTTGATGAAATACATGATAACGCCACAAGCAAGATCAATGCAATGCAGATCACTTGACAAACTCTCATTTCCACTGGAAACATGTCAATGATCGAGAAACTGGTGCCACAGACCACATGTTGAAGAGTAGTGTGAATAAATTAAAACAGAAAATGTTTTCTACAATAACTAGATATATGCAGAATTAATATCAAATTCAAAACATCTATTTTGTACATTGTATATGAATAATACAAAATGGCAGAAATAGTAAACTTACATTTGATACCATAGTACTTTAATAATGATAATTATATTTACAATTAATGTGTATATACATGTACATGTATGCATACATCATAATGGTAATTATATCATTGGTATACATATGTGATGTGTATAATAATGTATTATGTCCATGTCATTGTGACAAAGGATCTGTTTAGTTCTTTGTGTCTTTGGTTAACCATTTCTTAGCAAAAATGACGACTGGGCTATCCAGACAGATATTAATTTATATAAATAGTAAATACCCTTAAAATAATTTGATTGCAGCAGTATCGTGAATTAATGCATGTATATCATAGACGGGATAAAAATGAATATACAATGTTCTCTAAAATAGTTTGTATTGCATACAAATGTAGTTCATTATAGCACATCTTTCATCATGATTGCAACAGTATATTATTAATGTATTATACATGAATAGTCTGTGCATAAGAGACGACAAATCAAATTTAACATTTAGCTGCATGAATTCAAAATAGATTGGATCAATTTGGTTAAATCAAATCTACCTTGGTTAAATGGATTTCAATTTGTATGGTACCGATTCCAATGGGGATTCTAACATTAAATAGCAAATCAAAGATGTCGTCAACTTATATGATATACATATATATTTATTTTATTAATAATAACAACCCCAAACAGCTGCAGTTCGTCACAACAATCACAATTATGAATCAACCCCCCAGACACAGGTGTCTAATCTGTCCCAGTTTTCTTAGAAAACATTTTTATCTAGAATTTAATATTTTTTTCATAAAGGCCTTAGTTAATTAATAATGAGAAACTACGAGTGGCACTGTGGATCTACACGGCTTACTCTATCTCCAGGTGAATGCTGCATACAGATGTGAATAATTCACCTCACACTGGATCATCTGTCCCAGGCGAGAAGACAATAATTCAGAATATGATATCCATTACCAAGTTCTAGACCGCCAAGTAGTGCCATTCCTGTATTGTATGTACATTGATTTTCCAATCAGGTAAAGAATTGCGTTAAATAGGCACCTGGTCTAATTGAAATTGCCATCAATTAAAATACAAGTAATCAATACACGGCTGGTGAATATTTATAAATAATAAAGAACAAAGACATTGTGAAAATAGGGTGAAATATCTCACGCCATAAATATTTTATTGCTGTCACTTTCCTGTCGATTCTTATAACAGAATTTAACCATTTTCTTTCATTAGCATTATTAGCAGAGTATTATTTAGGGAGGATATAATATTACCGAATTTTAGCAAATATCCCTTGATGCTAAATTTGAAAAGTCCGATTATTTAATATTAGTATGCAACAGATGATCAGATCTGTAAATCTTGAACCCCGTCATAAAATATGAGACCACAAAAAACAGGATTAGACAAAAAAAACAGGAGACACATATCATAAAATAGATAATAAAAAAAACACTTAAGAGATTGTTTTACATGAAAATATGAACATTTTGTAATCATAATAATGACAACAAATGCAACATGAGAATAAAATACGATTTTATAACTCTGTTATTTTGGTGAACAATGATTAAAGAAATGTACGCTCAGAACACTTTGGCTGATTACAAATCATATTTGGAAACCGAAATCAGTTAAAATGGACAGATAAATAACTGTCCATATGGTTTTTTAAAAGATAGATAGGAATTTGTTTATTCTTAGAAAATTGTGATTTCCCAGGAGAAAATGAAGAATGATGAAATAGCAGGAGACACCGTTTGAAAACACGAGGGTTGACAGGTCTGGATGATTAATCATCATAAATTAGCTGAGGTCAACAAATTTTGTAATCGCCAAATTATATAATCACTAATTTTTAAAGATTTACAGTATTCACTTTTTCATCAATTGTTGTAAAGCATGTTTACATCACATGAATTTTAACATTCTAATTGCCTATTTTTCAGAAGATGCTTTTTTCAGAAGACAAAGGACAAAATCATCTTTTAAGTTAAGCCGAGCTCATAAATACATGCAGATTAAATATCCTTGTGCATGATAATTAGGAAATAACTACACCACAGCACAAATTATTTTCAGAGGACGTTGGGTTAATGATGGACATATCTCTTCATTTTGGCCGCACTAATTTGGTTAGTTGTCTAGAACTACACGCAAAACATTTATAACCAATTTAACCAGGGTCAACAGCTGCAATGGTGCATAATAAATCAAAAAGCATTTCTCTTTAATCTGGACCGGGATCTAGCTCATCGCTAAAGCATCCGCTTGACATGCTTGAGGTTGAGGTATCAAACCCCTCCCACTAGTGATCCACAACCGGTTAATCATAGGCAGTGGTATGTATGAATGATTTGCAGTTTAAAGTCGCTTCAGGATTATTTCACCTATTTGCGACTGGGCAGTAGTATGTGCTAGTCCGTCTGTGGGAAAGTGGATATCCCTTGCTGCTAATCAATAGTCTATATGACAGTAGAACACATATTTCTGTCTCTAAAGCTATTTTACATATTTATATTAATTTTGTATTATTTGTAGAAGCCAATAAAAAAAATTTAATTAATTAATTTTGTGCGAAAATAGGGATCATGTGATGAAGACATGAAGCTAGTTACATGCAAATGAATTTGCGTATAAACAGAAGCGCGGGAACACCGTCCTTGTTCCTCTACATAATAGCATACATTTATTATAAGATTATAAACCTCAATGTAAAATTGCTCGGTCTACTATGTATGAATCGATTACCAAATTATGCACCTGGATAGTTAGAACATTTTCTAAGGTCATGCTATTGTCTGGAGATACAGCAGAGTGGAAACGTTTGATGCAAAACGCCATGATTGAGTCTTTAAATTAACAAACTTTATCTGTTTTTAATTATGTTTTACATACACTGCAGATAACCACATTGTGGATTAGACAGATACCAGATTAGACAGATACCAGAGTAGACAGAGTGCACACTGTATTGATTTTCATAGCAAGCATTATGAAAATGGAAATCCAAGACACTATGAATTGCAGGAAATACATAATGAAATATGCAAGTGAGGAATAGCATGATAGAATATAACAAATGAAAATAGGCCATAATATCTCTACAATATTTCAATTGAGTAGACGGAGTGAACGATGATGAATCCCGAGTGATTTTCCTAAATGCAAAGATTTCTATTGGAATTGGTCTCAGATTGAAATAATTATTAAACGCCAAAGATTTTATTGTTATTAGAGAGAACACAGCGCCCCTAAAATACTATGAAAATGTAATAAAAAAATTATAGTGTAGCAAAAAAATAATATTGTGGATAATAATTATATTGCTAGGACAGCTAATGGAAACTTGGATAAGAAAAAGTCACATTTCTAGTTTGGAAATCTCTTTCTTCTAATGATTCTGTTTTCTGTACTCTAAAGATTTCTCTTCCAACTTACAACATTCTGCATTCGATAAGCCATTCAGATTTTTAGGTTTATGCTGTATGGCATACACCATGGCCTTTCATGAACCAGTCATGGATCACTAGTTGGAATGTAAAATAACCTAACAAGATCACTGTGGAGGATCAATTCTTCAATATCTTGAGTCTCCCACACTACAAATACTGTAAGGTAAATATTGTAAGGTAACGATATCATTGCCTGAAAACATCATATGCTTTTAAGGGAAATTAATTTGTTTAACGATACAAAAAATAATATATAAATACATATAGAGCCTTATAAATCATAGAACTTCTAATTCATTAGATATCAACTAATTTAAAGAAATAAAGTACCGTATTATTAGGGAAATTACATTATATAGAAGTTGTGAAGATGAGATATGCAAGATCAGTATAAACTTGTGCAATAAAACGTGTTAGTAGATTACAATATATTTGTAGAGGCTTTGTCAATATTTGAAGATGTGCTTTTCATTTATCAGTGTGATAAAGAGTGATTTGTGCTCATGCAGATCACACAAACGTTCAATCCCCGAGTGGGTCACACGAGGAGAAGAAGTACAAACAGAACCATCCAACAATGCTATAATTATTTCTAATCTTCCTAAGAACTCTATTCTGGCTGGCAATGTCTGCTAGCCCAGTCAAACTTGCCTCAATTTCACGTAAAGAAATTGACAGATTGATTGCTTTTAAGCCAGCATGTGCTCCTGCCTTGACAAGGAGCATGTAGACCTAAATTCAATTTCCTGTCTGTTAGAATCAAGTGACACGAGTTGCATACCACTGGAGATAGTTAGAGCCATAGAGCCATAGAGCACATGTCATACTTTGATCTGTATTAGTCCATGAGCCAGGCAAAAGTTGCCTACCAAAAATGGGACTAAGAGCCACTATGGCTTTCAGTTAGTCTGATGTCTAAACTGTGTGAAAACATGTGATGGCTATTTTAGAAGCTCAACTAAATACATAAAATGGCAGATTTAAAATAAACGTTGACATTTTTCAAAATTGGTTGAGAATGAATCAAGCAAGGAATATTAGATCTGTTCACTGCTTAAATGTATCTAGATGTTTTGCAAGATAACTTCCAGTCTATTATGCCTAAAAGACATGACTAAAGAAAATGTTTCCAGGTGTGTATGCTCATGTTCAAATTGGTAGATTCTCTATAAAACTTGGTAACACCAATCGGAATCCTTTTAGTCAAATTGCAATGGACCTAACTACTGAAGAAAAGGTAAATAAAGATACCCAAACTACTGGTCCTCAGTTTTAGTGTCTCGATACAACCTTACAACTGATCATTGATCAGCAGCTTTATGGCAACTACGTGAACAGATTTATGTCAAATGTAAGGAATCCAGTTACCAAGACCTCAAGAAGACACCAATTAAAGGGAACGAGTCTGACGTTTTGTCTATGATAGATCTGCTACAGAATCATTGGACAAATCCATGTGATCTAGATCCTTCAGATGTTATAAGCATCTCCACTGAAATATGTGTTGATCTTTTGACAGCATGACAAAAAGGAGAAGAAGCATACCATAGTTTCCATAATCAGCAGCTGCAAACAGGAAAACGATTTTATGATTCAATAAAAAATGAAACCACTCAGTGCGATGAAGCAAACAACAATGATTAAAGGGACAAACAAGGAGAATATATTAAAAGCAGACCACACAGTTTTTACAGGGTGCTCTTTGTCATCTTGGTCACTTATCGTGGGCACTTGCTAATGCTGATGGCACCATGAAAATGACCAACAAACACATTCTAGCAAACAAAACCATTATCATCATCAAAATTCATATGCACGATTTATAGTAACTGACACTAATTAAAAGTAATTGTTTGTAAGAAACCTGATAAGATTTGTTTTCCAATAAATATTGTCCACTGGTTCTGATTCTATCTTTTCAGGTCATAAGCAAGTATCTAGAAAGAATTAAATATTATTGAATAAATTTAATTTATTTATTTTCTGTGTATAAGAGAGTAGATAAACAAAATGTTCCAAGACATGTGTGAATAAAAAATAAAAAATTCACATGATCAGCAAACATTACAAATCTCTCACATCATGACATTACAAAGAAACAGAAGTGTGTAAGTCTATCGAACTAGTCTATTAAACCCATTTTCATTACAGTTGAACCTAATTAAATACATGGCAGTAATTAATTTATGCTAAACTAGTACCCTCATAAACTAGTTTCCTGGGCTCTAAATTCAAATACATTTTAATTATTGATAACAGACATGTTCACAAATTATGGGGCTAACACATTTGGCCTGATGTGTCCATTGTATATTGGGTTAAACAACCATAGAATTAATTATTTTTTATTATCTATTTGTGTTAATAAAACCATAAATTGTGATACAACAGACATGGTAATGAGTTTGTTTCTTGTTCTGCCATGAAGATTTGTTTTATCTACTTCACACAAAGCAGTATTAATTTGAAATATAGCATACAGATTGCACTGAAAAATCATACAATTCATCACGTAAAACAAAACATTACTCAATCCAAGTTACAATTTGAGGATAAACATGCATCAGCGACAGCTAGAATAATAGGCTTGAATCATGAAGGTAAAGCCAAAGCTCTTGGTTTTGATATACTGATGCCTTCTGAAGACAATCTTGCATATTTTCTAGAAAATACTTCAGTTTTGCAAGTCATATTAATTTTAATGCTGAATTTGGCACTGTACGCTGGTTACTGGTGATGTGAAGCCAATTAACTGATGCCAAAAATATACACCATATTTTTATGATAATTTAGACTTTTTATAAATACACATACTTGTAAATACAATCTCAATTTTTGTATGTTGGTCAAATTGTCAACATTCTACATTTCCTGTCACTTTCCTGGAGAACTACACATGTGAACAATAATCAGGAATTACATTGAATTATCATTAAAGCAATGAGTCATTTGTAAATAAAAAATGTATAACATTTTTAATGCATTTGTAAACTTAATGTCTATTACACAAAGTGTTTACATAATATCAAAAAGTGGCCATAAAGAGACAGTCTGTTCAACAAATTATCAAATGTGATAGATATTCTTTTCTTAAATGTACTATGGAATTTGTTAAACATCATTTTATTTGCCGATCGAGATTGAACATTTTGTTTTGATGAAGAAAATGACATTGTCAATTTAAATTTCCAAATAATCACATGGTTGCCGTACAGTTCTAATAAATTCATCCTGGTTATGGCAAAGATGGCCCTTTCTATTCATATAAATAATTAATAATCATAAACGGAGTCTTTGTGGATAATAGTACATGTATATACCACAAGCTACTTTCAAATATAAATTTCAGCAGTTTTAGTCAAGACATTTGTTTTACCAACTTAAAAAAAGAACAAAAATATTAATTCTGAAATGGCAATAGAACTCACACAGCTAAGGGACCATGCATAAATGTCAATGTGTTTCACAACAATCCGAAAAAAGTTTGTTTGGAATGAGGATGTGGGTGTGGGAGGCTGGGGAGGGTAAAAACCAAGTTTGGATTGTTTTCTTGTAAAAGCATTGGTCTATATAAGCATCGATGTATATAACTGAGATTAAAAAGGGTGGGAGGGGTTTAAATCAAATACTAATTTTGTTCAGATTGTGAAACTCATTGACATTCATGCACGATCCCCAAGGCATCTGGACGAAACTAATTGTGGGTGGATTTGATTTGCAGCTGCCAGAAGTATATGTTTGTAAAACTCTCAAAATGATTCACATATTGGAAAAGGAAAATGGAAGACTGTTCACTACCAAAAATAATGAATTTTGTGGTCGTGCATTAAAAGATCCCTGCTAAAGGAAATTGTGTAAATAGTCCGTTTATTCAGTCAATACGAGCACAGTACTGTGGGAATTGCTAGCCAAGTTCTGGGGTCCTGCTATCTCATAATTAGCTAGTGATCCCGAAATCAATACACTTAAGTGCTTTCACATCTAATTAATCTGCCAGACACAGTCCACATTAAAATCGTCAAACAGCATGCACATTGCACAAGGCAAAAGCCTTCCATATTAGTCAACATTTCTTTCATCACATGACCCAATAACCCAGATTTTAACCAATAATTTTATTGGTCATACAATCCTGAGGACACCCACTCGCAATCATCTTGAAGTCTTCACAAACGCAAATAGTTTCAGATTAACAGATGGTTCATAACTGAAGAATTATTTGAGATTTTAAAATAAAAGGACAACTTTGGCTTCTGAGGAAATAGTTTTAATAATGACACAAAATGTTCATCTTCAGGAACATATTAGTCATTATTTTAGAAATATATATTGAGCATTTATGTACTTTATTCAATATTACAAAATACTTTGTCTACACCCAACAACCCAACTTTTCTTCTAAACAATTTTGACTCCAGATGGAATGACAGTCAGACTAAGAAATGAAACTATAAAATATTAGAAGATGAAAAAGGTACATGTAAAAAGTTAGCTTGTCTACAGATAGAGGTAAAATTGTACATAATATATATTAACCTTTTCTAATTAACCTACATGTATTTCTAGCTATACTATGCACTCCTATTCTCTCTACATTCTTACCCAAGCTCTTCCCTTTTTTATTTAGCCGCGCTTGTCCGTTCGTTCCCATTCTCTTGATAATGTTAGTAATTTACTGATGAAATATCGAATTCTTCTGGTTTAATAATGTATAGATTTTGTTGAAATAAGCTTATTTTATGACATAACTTATTTTTTATAATACACAGAAAAAATGTCATTGCATAGGTTATATTGAATGTATGTTCGGATATGCACAATAAATATCGATGTGACATGTATCTAAAGTAAATCTGTTCATATGTTTTTCTTTCTTACGTAAGTTAAACAATGTATTTCTCATTTTATCAATGCAAGGTTCAATATTTGTCTCATGCGTTGTGCAAAATAAATATGTATTCTTCACGAAAGACTGCAGTTCCCAAAAGAAAATATATTTTGGTCTATTCCCTTGTGTGTAGTAATCATGCACCCACAATGTAGCTGTTTAAACATTAACTACATATTGTTCTCATTCGATGTTCGCCTTTGATAAAAATCTAGAGGTAATAATCAATTCATTAATAATTTAAAAATCAATCCCTAATCAATCTTTTTATCACAATTGAATTTTCTTATATCTATATTATGTTCACACCGTAGCGACAATTTGGCTATATAGAGTCGAAAAAAATGTTTAATTAAACATAGTTTGCACTTAATCGATTAATGCCAGACTAACTTCAGGTGCACGCTTTGTTTGACATCATGTGAGTCACCTGGCTGACATGCTTTTCCCATTTTAAGTCAATGATTAATAATGGGCAACATTGACATGTTTGGCCATTCTGTAAAGATGTTGATGATGCATGGGTAACTGCTGTAATCAGTTAACTGCCTCACCTTACCTGGCTCAATACAATAAGAAGTGCTCACTTCCTCAAGGTGTGATAAGTGTACAAGATGATTTATTGTTCGCATTATCAGAGGATAAGTTGTTTATAGCATCGTATTAAACTTAAGACAGAAACCAACTGCAAAAGCCATAAGAATTCCAACAATATCGAATCTTACAACAAATAATATGTCACAGTAATTTCTCAACACTGTTTATAGATTTGTCACTGACTCAATTTTAAGAAAACCGTTATGGTATTTTGTGACAAATATAGATGAACATACATTTTATAATCCAAACAGGTTTTTTTTATATATACATGTATATACATAAAGGATATATACTGTAATTAACAATTTCAAGTCAGCTGACTTGTCACTAATAACAAAAATGTTCACACCACAATGTATGTCTGCATTCAAGAAAAAGTATTTAACTGTCTAATAGATTGTAGAACAGAGTTAGTAACAATCGAATGAATAGTTAATGTAAGTGACACAAACCATTGAACTCTTAAGCTATGAATCACTATGAGAACACAATCAAATGTAAAAACATTTATGTGCATGACTGTCCTTAAAACATTGATGATGATTTTAATATTATGACTAACATTTCATCTGTATACTCATTGAAGCATTGAAGATGAAGAAAAAGCAAAATAATGTTTTTGTACAACTTCAGTGTATTATTCAGCAATTTGTTAAGCAAGTTCTCAATTCTGTCATCAAATAGAAATCTCTAATGAAATAAACTTTAACACAATAATAATTACTTCAACTTGTTAAATGTTAAACCTGAAGGTTATATGTTTTGAATTAGAAATTCATGGCAATGCTCATAAACAAAAACAGACTTAATTAAATCATGCAAACAAGCTATAGATGCAAACCGACAGACAGGAAAATGTAATTATCACGAATACTTCCGTGGGTTATCAGAGTTCAGAAGAGGAAATCTATCAACACCGTTCTTATGAATCATTGAAGTCTCAATCTATCTATACTGTCTATATCAAGGTCAACATGCTAGACAGTGAAATGGGAAACATTCACCATTTTTAGTATTGGAATTTATATGACTTTTAAGTAATTTGTTTTTTCTTGATGTTATCAGTAATGACAGACAAATAACATCACAAAGTGTTAGCAAATAAATGAATAAAAAGGAATTAACTTGAGAACAATACTTTGTAATTCAGGATATGCCCCATGGGATCAGTACTTGTCTGAGTGAGGGAGCCTGGAGGATGATGATGCATGCACCACAAATTATTCATAGTCAAAGAACAAAACTGTTCAGTAATGTTGCCACAAAATGCAATTTTGTCTGCTGTTTAAAGAGTTATCCACTGGTTTAGTGTATACATTGATAGCCTATAATGACATTGCGGAATCATAAATACTTGCAATCGAAAAGGAGTGTGCAGACATAATCACACTTACAATCATTCTGCTGTGTTATGTTTTCCATACAAAGATTTAGGATTTAGTAGGAAATTGGACTAATTAACTTTATGAATAAACAAGGTATACTACCAAAATATTCTAAATAAATTATTTTAAGATTATATATTCTTTTAATATTGTTGGAAAACAAAAATTAATAGGAAATTAAAGTTAAATACAAAAAATAAATTTAATTGTCACCTTGATGCAGATGACTTAGTTACATGTAAGTTATAGCAACACAAAAATAGGTCAAGTAAAAAAAAACATTTGGCAGGATAGTCGACCATGGGTCTGACAGTAGAAAAATATTTATGAAAATGTCTATTATTAAATTTATTATGGATTTTCCAAATTAATTATACCAGCCTTGCGTTCAATAGGTCGAGCATTTTGTCACCGGTGTTTGCATCTAACACAATGAATGTGATATGATAGTACACGATCGGTACAATGTTCCCGAGCGTTCACCCTTTTGAACGCAAGGTGTTAAAAACCAAATATACAGATCCAGAAAATAGTTTAAGTCACTGGTTATTCAATTTTCACATCATCACGGTTAGATCATGAGCATGTGTGAAAGATAGCAAGACAATAATGTTTGTAAAGAAACCACATCAAAAGTTCATACGTGCAGAAAATTATAGAAACATCAGAGAAAAGAGAAAACATGAGATATTTCTGGAACTAGCTCTTCAGAAGTAGAAAAACAACATCTGACAGAATGTTCAAACAATATTATTTCTGCGTGTAAAAACAACATAAAAGTACTGCCAGGTTATAAAATATATTATGCTTCCATTTATCATGTAGGTAAATGTTTTCATAAGACTGAACATATGTATAAAAAAGCAGCTTCTGTTTTGCTTTTGTTATTGTGCTACTGGTCCAGAGCAGATTTTCACATTACATCAAGCACTTGTGATAACTGCAATCTGGTTACACCTGACCACAATAGAGCCGGACTAATTAGGCAAACCATGAGACTGTGTGATCCATGAGCTGGGTAAACAGATGTGAGTCACAACTAGTGATGATGAAATGGTGATGAGGAATCCCTGGGGTAGAGATTGTCTGAACATAATACTGTAGATGTTACCTGTAAACAGCATGAATTGAGAACAATCGTGTATTAATATTGTATAAAATTAGTCAGCCTGTTTACTGTGTGCTCATGCAGTGTGGCTCAATGTAGAACCAATCAATTCTGAAAGAAATTAATTCCTGGGGGCCAGTTCCTGATAAACATATATATACTGATTGTAGCTTTGTACATATGAACCATTTGGTCAATAAGAGATTATTATTCCAGACAAATTAAAACCATTCAGTATATATAATATTGAAAGACACTCAATCAAGTTTGGCGCCAACCGTTTCTGCTCTGCTGTATCTCCAGACGATAGCAGCATGTTTTGGCCATCTATTCATACCACTTAGACTGAGCAATTTTACGTAATGACATTTTGAAATTTCTGTTAATGTTTATAATCATATATAATAAATGTATAATAAAGGATAGTGTTTTCTGTTCTGTTAATAGTATACGCAAATGAACGTGATCAAGTTGTTTGTGCCAAAATGACGAATGATTCTCTTTAAGATCTATGATTAGGATGCATTATAAATTTGGTTAAATGTTTCATTTAGTCCAATGGATAGAAATATATATTATCAGATGGGTAAAGATCATCATATAATCAGATGGTTAAAGATCATAATGTAATCAGATGGGTAAATATCATGATGTAATCAGATGGTTAAAGATAATAACGTAATCAGATGGATAAAGATCATAATGTAATCAGATGGGTAAAGATCATAATGTAATCAGATGGGTAAAGATAATAATGTAATCAGATGGGTAAAGATAATAATGTAATCAGATGGGTAAAGATCATGTAATCAGACTGGTAAAGATAAAATAACAGATGAATAAAAAGTCTTATTTTATAGCTTCAATTTTAACTGATTTGCTAATACATGTATGTGAGTTCTCTAATAACAATAATAAGTTGTCTTTAGAAACACACTGTTTTCAAACAGCACTAAAATCAACAATGGGTTTCTAGCAGCAAAAACTTCTCTAACACTCTTTTTGTGTTTTAGCAATGCCATAATATCTAACAACACTTATTTATTAGAGTTCTACCACCACAAAGTTTTCATGCCAAGTTTTGCAGCACAAAGTTGTCTTGTCAAGCACTGCATTTGTGTAAATTCTCTCAACCAGCAAAAAGTTTTCTGCTAACACAAACACACACTGAGTATTCTAGCAGAACTGCATGTAATAGTTAACCCTTGATGAACTACTTCCGGCTTTGTAAAACTCTTAATACTGTTTGCTCTGCACCTGCAGAATGTGATGTCCGTTGATCCATTCTTCTTGCAGGTATGATGCCCAATTATCCCACTCTTCAAGATGATTGATAGTTATGCAGTAGCAGGTCTTACCAAGCACTTCTTCATGCTGCAAGGCTGTTAATACTATCATTGTCATCTGGTTTCAAATTAAGCTCTGCTTGACATCAACCTGTGCAGATATTCCATTGTTTTGATGACCTGCACTTGCTGTCTTTATGGCTTACAGCACCAACAAGTGACAGTTGCTTTAATATTTGATGACTTTAGAAGACAAAGAAGAAATTGCTACTAGTGCCAAATACCAGTATATAAAATAAATAGAGAATACTACACTAGTACTAGTATCTGTTAGATATCAGTTATCTTGTAACTAGTTGTTTTAAAACGTATGGAAAGCGAGTCAGCAAAGGCTTTTGACAATGAGTTGAAAGATAGATGACGTCTAATGGATACAAGGTTTTTTATTTGTTTAATTTTTTTTCAAAACAACTACAAATAACAGTACAGCCTTTGTGACCTAATATCATGCATTGTATTAAATGTATATAATGGAACATAAAACACACAGCCATTTATGGGACAGCCAAGTGCCAGTCTTTGAAAATCAATTATGTGATCTTAATAAAATACATGTACTAAATAGCCAGCCATAGACATAGCATGTGATCTCAAGGTAACCCTGAGATACCTGGCAACCAAGTACATAACTTCCAAAATCTGTAAGTTATCGCACAGCTAATGAACAAAGACTTCAAAGAATAAATGACACATCCATGCTATAAAATATAAATAGTTTGCAGTTACCATAATATTATTATGTATGGCACCAAATTTTAGCAACTGCATTACAAAATCTAATCATGTCCTGGGGTTTTAGTAAACAAGCAGTCAGTTAATTTGAGTCCACAAGTTGAGACTTATCTAAATGGCTATAAGTAAGACTGCTCCAATATGTCAGAAAAGAATAAACAGATGTCTATTAATATTATAATAATACTGCTGGCCTGGATTCAGTTTCGAATGTTATATTCTATAAAAATAAGATGGCTTAATGGATTGCTGGTTCTAGAGTGTGATTGTGTAGGCATGCGTAGCTAACTACAACTTCAAGGACTTGCTACGAGTTATCAATTATTGCTTCATATTATATTAGGAATCAATTTATTCTTATGACAGATTCTGTGATGAATGATGTACGTTTTGCACCATGTAGTATGGTGTATAAATTACTATAATGATAAAGCAGTGATTCTTTGCTGCATGTTACTGTGTTGTAGTCATGATAGGAGAGACTAGATTAATTATTACAAGACAACTGTGCTTTTTTTTATATATTATAACATTTTAAACAGCATAACACAAGTTTCACTATATCGTATCATGAGAAGTGCAGCTGTATACCTATTACAGTGCATTAGCGTGTGTGGGTGTAGAAAAAAATACATAAATTAAGATACGGAGCCTTGTTATCAGTATAAATTATAAGACAAGTGGATACTTTACAACACCTGAGTCAGGATTCCACTCTTGTATTAAACAGATACGCACAACAACTCTTGTATTAAAAGTCAGTTATTGAAGTTCTAATCTTGATTTAAGTGTACATGCTTACATACTTATCCGAGTCTATAATAAGTCTTATGACATCACATAGAATGTAGTAATAACAGGCATCCCTGGTGTAGTGGTCAACGCTTCGGGCTTTAGGCTGGTAGGTACTGGGTTTGAATTCCATTTGTGGCATATGCGGGATTTTTAATCACAAGAGGCAAAGCCACAATTACTATCACGTTTAACAGATCATGGCGCATGTATTCGTTTAACCTGTATTGTGATCAAATGTTTGTTTTCACAGTATTAAAAGTTTTGGTGAAGAGTATCCATCTTTACTGTTAGGCTTATACTAGTAAATATTGAATAGAATGTATATTTAACAAAAAAGATTATTCACTTATCCAGTGATACATGTCAGAAACATCACTTACGCAGTACTCAACAGAAGATTAATTTTAACCAACTAACAGTGACTTTCATGACTACTAGTATACATATATTATTGTTATTATACATTGCTAATTTTACTACTTGTTTCCTTAATATCAATGCCATATTGAAAAGCTATATGGAAACAGGGAGCAGCTACAGAAAACAGCAACGTTCACCCTGCTGTCTGGCAAAATGGTTTAGTCATGATTAGAGTGAACGAAAAGAAGAAGAAGAATGCCATAAACAAATACAGTGAAACCTGCCTAAACCGGACAACCTAGGGACCCGAATAAATATCCGGTTTAGACAGGATTCCGGTTTGTC
>JAUTCZ010055595.1:0-10442 GCA_032273805.1 Melanodrymia brightae | reverse complement strand
GATTTCAGGGCTTATATGGCCCAATTTAGGGTCTTTTGTGAACTTGCCCGTAAAATATAGGGCTTTTTAGGGCTAGACCATCAAAATAGGGACTTTTTAGGGCAACCCTTCAAATTCAGGGCCTTTTCAAGCCTGTGCGAACCATGTATAAGAATTTGTCATGAACCCGGTGCAAATAGGTTTGAGTATAAAGTTTTCGAAAGATATAAGTTTAACAGGTATTATTTTTAGAGACATGTTATGGTTGATAAAGTAGGATTCGTTAACATGGAAAAAATTCAAGTTATACATGTGAAGATTAGAAGACAAATCACATCTGGTACTAACCTGGAAGTGAGGACTGGACACACACTTTGATATCTGTTTGAACATGGCCTCCATCACCTTCTGGAACTGAGTAGGCTCTATCACATCAAGAATCTCTTCAATCTCACCAAGGAACATTACCTACAGTCAAACATAAGTTATAAATAAGTGTTAAGGGTAAGACCATACAACTTTTAAAAATGATTTCCCAGGCCTTCAACATATCCAATCCAACAAGACAAAAAGAAAGAAACAAAAAAGAATGTTTTTTTAAAATGAAGATCTAAAACAACTTCATTCAATTGTGTGGTCAATTTGCGCTCCAATCATTCATTATTCATACTGCCAATCTAACAAAATGTCAAAAAGCAAAATACTAATGTTCATAGTGTTTGAATGGAATAATGTTCTGCAATTTTTTCAGTCACTGTTAATAACGTAATCTGCTAAATTTTACTCAAAATCTGTCTGCGATTCAAAAACAAATATTTAGTTTTGAGTATAATATAATTATATTCTTGTGAAACTAATAACATTTCTTAACCTTAGATTTTCACAATTATTTGTAAAATGTTGCAGCAAATCGTCAAAACTGTATAATAGTGCAAAGATATCATAGAGAAATGACACCAACAATGAAACATGTAATATTGAAATTGCAAGTAAAAGTCAGCTTATGATTTCAATGATCTTACTGAACCTACCTCTTTTTGACTACATGTTTTTGGCCAGAAGTGCAGTAGTCCTTTGATGACCTGGAAAAAAAAACATTTGAAAAAAATATATACCAAAAACATATTTCACATGCATAAATATGTGCTGCTATGTGTATTTTTCTATTATAACACCACACAAACTGAAAAATAAAAGTAGGCTTACATATATTTTTTTATAAACAAACTTCATAATAGGTAAGACAAAAATGGATGACTAGTTTATCCAGCTTACACAGAATGCAATAAATCTGTCTTTATAGGGATTCAAGACCATTTACACATGACTAATCCCTCTGTACTGGGATTAGAACCCATTTTGAATTTACCACCACAACAATATAAAGAATATCCAGCGACAATATTCCCTTTTAAACTACATGTCTTTCCATTCTAAACAAGTATGGTCCCTTACTCTCAGCAGGAAATAATTGATGAAAGGGTTGAATACAATCAATGGATCAACCTTGGATGATTATGCTGGTTTGCTAAAATATGCACTTTGAATAGCTTCATTAAATAACTTGATTATTTGCATATAATTTTGTTGCACTTTGCTTATGTAGATCCAGATACAATATTAATAAAACAAAACTTACGTCTTCCGTCAAAGCAGCATCTTTTTCCAAAAACTGTACAACACAGTATGCAAGCTGAAGAAAACAACATTACAAATTGAAATGATAATCATAAAGCAACATGTAACCGGAGTACAATAGAATAGTGTAACAACAACTATTGTGTAAAACATCCCAAAGGTAATACATGTACTTATACACATGTATTTAAAATATGTTAAACACAGTATTAAAATGTTCCATCTTTCCAGATGCATTCAATACATAGAGGATATTTAACATTATCAATCAGATGCCACAGTGAATCAACTATTGAGACATGAATGATCATTGTCTACATCTAAATGATCGATAGAGATCATAATGAGAAAAGCAAGTAACTTACGTTTCACTGCTTGCATAATACAGAATAAGAAAACATGTTTAAGAATGTATATACAGTGAAACTCCACGTGAAGACCACACTGGTGAGTGCAAGCCAGCACCCACTATAAAGACCACTATTCTAAAGACCAGAATATGTCATTATTGAAGTGTCACTGTGTGACCCATTAATATTGTTATACATACATGTGTATAGTTAGTAGTTCCGGAATAGACATGATTTAATCGGATAGACTAGTACTTTCAGATTTGGAGGTGGTGAGCGCAACAGGCTGGGGAGGCAGTCGACGGCAGTGCGTGGAAGCAGGAAGGTCTGGCGGACCGAGGATTGTGAGAAACCTGCCATGATTTGTGTTAAATGTGAATTGTAACTTTGTGTTGTACTTGTGTATCGACGTCCACCGGCATAGACTTTTAAGTGTTCCTGTCGTCGGGTTTTATCTGTTGAAACGGAACGGACTTTGAGCTCGCCTGTAAACTAAGACGGACAGCGAGGACTTGCAGACTGCACGTGCGGTTGCCATGTGGTCGAAGTCATGTTTTGTTTGGTATATATGTGTCGTTCTTGTTATATGTAAAGTGTCATTTTGTCAAGAACTTGTTTTGTTTTCTTTATAAAAGTAGCTCAACTGATTTAATTCAACACTATCGTAACAATATGTATTAATCTTGGAATAGACTAGTATTTTCAGGTAGTCTAGACGATACGGAGGTGGTTTAGCGCCACAGTTGGGAGCGAGAGTCTACTTGAGAGCGTGACAAGGGAAAGCCATGGCAGAAACATTGCAGAACACCAAGGTGGTTCTTGCCCACAATGAACTTTTGAACAAACTGCCATGCGTGTCAAATGTGAATTGTAAAGTTTGTCATGTACATTGTGTCATAGCTCTGTACGGAAGACGTCCACCAAGGTAGATTTCTCCGTGTTCTTTTAATAGAACTTTTGAGCTCGGTTGTAAAATGGACAGCGATGGCTTGCAGTGACAGCCCGTGTGTCTTTATATGTGGTGGATGCCATATTTGTTTGGTATATGTGTGGTTAATTTTGTATGCAAAGTTTTATTTTTAAAGTACTTGTTTTGTTTTGTTTTTTAATTTATTTATTTACTGCCAAGTTAATTAATTTAACACTATCGTAACACTGAGTAGTTTGGTAAACTAAACATGCTTGGGGTAATGACTAAAAATGAACATAAATATCATGAGTAAATTTTAAAGTTTGTTAACTATTTTTTATATAGTTGCAATTATACCTCTCGTTCGAAAACGCTACAGTTAAGGAAAAATTGGATGTCGAAGATTGGTTTAGGGAAAATGGACGAAATCTTTCAGTGGACGAGAGAGAATTAGGAATTTCTAGAAAACAAGTACGACTGTGGGATAAAGATCACGAAAAAATTGTTGAAATTTGGCAAAGGGAAAGACGGGATCCACAAGAATGTTGGAAGTGGAGGTGAAGTTAAATCAGTTGAGATGGATCAGGCCGTGTTTGAGTGGTTTCAGGATGAACATGCTAAAGAGAGATGTGTAACCAACTATGTTCTTCAAACAACGGCCCAAGTGATCGCAAACCAGATGAGACTGAGAGTGAAAGATGTCCAGGCTTCAAACAGGTGGTTGCGTCGGTTGAAACAGTGTTTGGTAGGAACTAGAAGGGAAATGATGCACACAAGTTTCCAGACTACAAAAACAAGATTTCCAGTTTTCACGAGTCTACCAACGCATTGAGGAAAAAAAAGAAGAGATTACACTGACCACAACATTGCCAATATGGATCAGACAATGGTTAGATTTGACACTGTACCAAAATATACAAATGCCATTAGGAGAAAAAGATTAGATTTTTGCAAACAAAGAAAAGATGTATAGGTTGGTTTGATAGCAGGCACCAGTGGCCACAGACAAGCCATAATAATCTTCAAAGAGATGAATGGAGTAACTGGACCACAAGTTCTGCAAAATGTAAAAGTGCCTGACAATGTTATTTGTGACAGCTACTGTGAATGGTTGAATGACCACAGAAAAGGTGCACTTTTTCTTACGTCTATGCCGGTGGACGTCCATACACAAGTACAACACAAAATTACAATTCACATTTAACACATCTAACCAAGCCCCCACGCGACTGGGCAAAGTGACGCTAAACTTCACTTTCATCTCCGTGACTTCGCCTTGTCATTTTCCGTGAGGTGACATCAAAGTCGCCTTGTAAAAACAGAGCCTGCATGCTTTACAGTGACGCGTTCGAGGATGACTGATCAAGAATTTTAAGAATCAATTCTCCACAAGAACGATTAAGGATTAATTATCGACATCTTTGAAGAAATAACAAGTAAAAAAGTGAGTTGGTAAGTATTATCGGTGATGCCATTTGATTGCTTCTTTGAAGCATAAATAAATCGTAGTCAACAGTAATAACTCATAATCAGTGTCCGTCTATGAATTGACATAAAAACGCAGGTAATCCATGAAGTAATTAATTCAACATGTCGCTGACACATTGGCTAGGTGCGGAAACTTCCAATCGACAAAAGCCCTATTAGTAATGCAAAGAAACGGAAAGCTACGGGTTCTTCAGGCGTAGAAACGACCAAGACATTCAACAAAGTGTTTAACCAAACAGATTTTAGCTGGTACCAAAAAGATGAAAAAGGCTTTTGACATTGCTCAGTATGCAAAGATGCAGGGGTGCAGAAAGTACTTGCCCGCTCGCCAAATGCGAGTAAAACTTCTTACGGACGAGTTAAATAATGCAACTACCAGTCCGATGGGCGATCAGTATTTTTGGGGTTATTACAATAAAACTTAATGTTGACATGATTTGTTTTCAATGGATTATCATTTGAGGTGAAGTGGATATTATAATATTGTTAAAAAGTTATATATTGTTCAATAGGCTGGCGGACTAGTAGAAATTCTGGTGGGCTAGTAAATTTACGTTGGTTCTGGCCCGGCGGGCTAGTGAAAAATTTTCCATTTCTGCACCCTTGAAAGATGCAAAGAAGAAAAATGCATACATACGAGGACACGAAACGCCAATGAAAACAACCAACCACGATCGCCATGCTAGATGTAAGTATTTCCTTTTTGTTATTACAACTACCCCGGTATGACTAACGATGATGACACCAGACGACTTCTCATACTTGATTCATACAAGCCACACACCTGTCAATCATCTTCAGATTGGTTTGCCGACTACAACACTGACATTGTCACCATATAATTTTATTAAAATGTCTTAAATATAATCTTAAACATTTATCCCAATTTTAATAACAAAAGTAAATATATTTTGCCTGAATTTGATATAGATATATTAGTGGTCAACAGGCATCCATTATTAAATCTTTATTCTTATTTTGCAAATGAATAGTAAACCAGTACGGTCTTGGTGTGGGAGGAACTAATTTTATTACCAAATTAAATTAATGAAAGTTTTATATTCAATTTATTCACAGAACTTATTATTATTATTATTATTAATATTATTATTATTATTATTATTATTATTATTATGTTTTAGACTGTGCAGGTCTGGTTCAGCCAATGGACACCAAATTAAATTAATGAAAGTTTTATATTCCATTTATTCACAGAACTTACAAGGTAAAGATCAAACAACAATGGTGTGACTGGTTTTCGACAGCACGATGGAACGAACGTGGGAACTTCAACCAACAAGACAACACATCATAGATTTGGCCAGTGTGGCATGGGACTATGTGGAGGATGGGACAATCAGAGATGCATTTCTGTCATATGGAAATTTCCTTGCCTCTTGATGGATGAAAACAATTCATGCTAAGTTCAAGGCTAGTGGACAATGTAGGACTTGAGATCGAGGAAATCGAGACAGGAGTTCATTTCGATGATAAGAACAACGATATTGATGATG
The DNA here is from genome assembly GCA_032273805.1 of Melanodrymia brightae. Classification (NCBI taxonomy): domain Eukaryota; kingdom Metazoa; phylum Mollusca; class Gastropoda; order Neomphalida; family Peltospiridae; genus Melanodrymia; species Melanodrymia brightae. Next base: position 4,563 of record JAUTCZ010055595.1, on the reverse strand, counting down.
TTGAATTTCTAGGCTTTGATAAAAACTTGACAAAAGTGGATTAAAATCGTGACTGAACTTCAGTTGTAAACAAAGAAAATTTGGTGCGTTGATAACGTGTTAAAATTATAAATGTACCATAATTAATATTCTATTTTTGTTTTGGACCTCACCATTTGGTGATGTTTGTGGATTTTTTTATATCATCTACGGTTTTTAATTTCATTGTACGGAAAACTGGAGACTAGTGAAACTCATATGATCAAAACGTAACGTTTTGAGTACATCAAGAACGAGAAACACATCTAATTTCAGTACAATGGATAGCTTAACAACTATGTTCTGCAGAGATAACAGCAAATGACACAAAACAAGATTCATGCAGACGTCTCCATGACTACACTGGTTCAGAGTAGTGAAAATCAGAGAAGGATAACTTTTCACTGTCCAAACCTTTAAACGTCTGCCGTTATAGAGTACTGGTCAGCATGCTTTGGACCTATCATGGCCCTGAGCAATATTGTGAATAACTCGGGATTGAAATAAAATTAATCTTGTTTGTGAATGTGTCTGGCAAATAAAAATGTGAGGTATAAAAAAAATTCACAATATTTTATAAAATGACCTAATTTAATGCATCGATTATCAGCAAATAACATGTAAAACAACAAACACATGTTTTGGGTATGCATATTCTAATGTAAAGTTCCAGGAACATCAATTTATTCTATTGACACTGTGCTCCTTCAGTTATGTAAATATTGGTCTTACACATTGTTGCAAGACTCTATACCGCCAACACGAAACACCAACCGGTGCTACGCTTACACCAAACCCAGTTTGACAGAGAGCACTGACATCAGCCTGAGCCACATCCTCCTACATGAGCACTTTTAAAGTGTCAGTCACAGCACTATAGAAGTAACCATGGCATTCAGGTAGTTACCAGTTCCTAGGATATGTGCTCATTCCGACCGCCTACCAGCAGAATAGACAGCATCGATATAATCGATCATTTTAACGGTTTCTCAGAAACACCTTTAGCTTTCAAACTAGTGGAATGTATTATTATTACTTCATCATGCCATTCCAAATGACACATGAATAAAATAAAGTGTTTGTTCGTTTGTTTGTTCAACCACCACAGAACCTCTAGATATCAACCTAGTTGACTCTCGTAAAATGCAAACCACAAAATAACACAAACGAAATGTAACTCGAAGCTTCGCCACCTTCCATACATGCCCACATACAAAGTTTGATGACACTATATATCAATTAGTTTAGGAGAAACAGTATATGCTGTGGAAACCTAGATTTGTTCTATGTAGGTAAGAGTGCAACATATAGGCCACAGTGATCTACTTTTGGTGTGCGACACACCACTTTCCACACATGTACCCAGTTAAAAAATTTAACGACCCTATATCAATTAATATAGGAGATATGATGTGGAAACCTATATTGGTTCTATGTAGGTCACAGTGCAATATGTAGGCCAGAGCAGGATATTCTTCAGAAATGATTTGGGCGGATGCACGCACGGACAAGGCAAACATTATATATCCCGACTTAGTTGAAGTCGGGGTATAAATATGCAAGAAAAATATAGGAAACAAAATGGCCGAATTGTTAACAACCATGCACGTGCAACATAGTATAACTAAATTTTTGTCACTCACAAATGAATAATGCCAATAAATGAATAAAAACGACTATTGAATGGTTAACAACATCAAAACACATCTTGAATTTTTTTCAAACAAGGAAGTCACAGAAAAATAACGTTCTTTCTCAGCACAATTCCAACAACACGTCTAGCAATAGGAACAGTAATGATGAGAAGATTGGATAACTCCAGGTAATGGGCTTTACTCAGGAGTATGTTGGAATCTTTGCATTGTTGGCATAATCCCCAAGGGCTTAATATAGTTGAGTTACTATAGTAATATTGACTAAGAATAAATAGTATATTGTTTAAATTTTCAAATCCATTTTCCTTTTGCACAATTTTAGACCACAGGTAATGCCTTAAAACAAAGTAATAAACACAGTACAATCATACTTTATTTTGTCAAAATTCAGTACTAGAAATGTCAATACATGTATACAAATACAAGTAAAAACATACCACAGAATTAAAAAAAAACAACAGAATATTCACCATCAAAACAAATCTTACCAAGTAGCCCACAGATGTATTTTACATGTCACAAATGAGGTAAACATGAAAGATACAACAAGCATGCCAAAGCTCACCTGGGCATGATACAAACTGAGGCTGCGCGCCTTGTGTAGCGGAATCAGCACTTTCGTCAGAAACTGCTTATGCTCAATCTTTAGAGGTAATGCAAATCCATTGATAATGCTGAAAATGAGATTTTGAATGTAGTGCAAAGAAGCATGCTAACATACCTGGGCATGAAACAGACTCAGGCATTTGACCTTGTGAAGAGGAATGAGCACCTTGAGGAGAAACTTGTGATGCTCAGCTTTCAGAGGCAAAGCGAACCCATTGATAATGCTGAAATTTAGCGGTATTAATATTATAGCATGTTTTCATCAATTTATTGTTGTTTGTTATTAATGTTAGCATCCAAGTGACATGCATGCAGAAACTCCTCACCAGGATCAAGTAGACATACACAACTTGGTGTTGTTAATCAGTACTAAAACAGAAGAACAATAGTAAACAAATGACTCTCCTATATGAATGACTTAATAAACCATACAATAATGATAATGAAAGTAAAATATTAAGCTATACAATTTTAATTTGACATACTGATCCATTAATGCCATTGACTTGTTAGTCAACATAAACTACTGTATGTGCATCAGTCATAAACACATTTTTAAAGTGGTTCTGCAAAAAAACAAACAACTTTCATTATTGACATTGTTTACTCCGAAATCAAGTTACTGTAGGGTTATATCCAGGATTATTTAGTAATTTTTTTTCCAATTTTCAAAGCTTTTGAAACTAATATGAGTAAGTTGCATACATAGACAAGTATTTTAGTATTGACTGACCAATCACTGATTTATTGAATACAAAAATATAACAATAAATTTTCAAATTAAATAGGTATATGGACTAACAGTTTTTGAAATAATTCAATTAACAGATGGAGCCAAACAATTAACAAAAATAATTTCAGACCACCAATCAGAGATGAAAGAATGAACGCATGAACATTAAACAAGACACCAGTGATACTGGTCCGAGAGACATCATATTAAAAACACCTCAATGTAGAATTATAAAATCACAACAAGTTACTAACCTGCCTAGTATTTCTAGCAGTTCTCCAATACCATTAAACTGCTCCATTTCAAAAATAAACCTGATAAAGAAATAAACAATTTATTTAACAATATTGCATGTTTACAATACTTACGCAAGTTTTGAACCACATTTTTAAAGGAACAAATTGAATGCTTGGAGTAAAGTGTAATAATGTTTAGGGTAAGTATGTTTTTACTTTTGTCCTATTAAAATGACAGATCACTTTCTAAAAGGCTTCAGCTTACTTCACACTTATTATAAAATAAAAGAATAAATATATCCCATATTTTTCAAATGTGTGTACATTTTGGTGGGTTATCTTTCTTTTATACGCTCCAAGAAACGTACCCCACAATTTCACTGTCTTTGAACCAATGATCCATGACTGGTATATCGAAGGCTGTAGAATGTAGTATCCTGTCTGTGGTAAAGTGCATTCACAAAATCCCTTGCTGATAATCGAAAATGAATAGCCAATATTTGATATACAACATCCAATAGTTTCCCTTTAGCAAGTGTCTGTCAGTCTTCGATTTATTATAACAATGCCATCTCACATTACATTAAAATTAATATAATGAACAGTAACTATAATCTATTATTAAATACTAATATAAACGCATTATACTTGTTTGGCCCACACACTGTATTAGTACAGCATAAACGACTGCTCTAGGTATTAATTAGAGTGAAAACCTCACCTGAGGAAAATATTATTGATCTGTTTCCTAATGAAAGCTCGAAGTCCTAAGAATTTGCCATAAATTCTGTGCAAGACTGTTTTGAGAAAGTCACGTTCCCGTGGATCTTCACTGTCAAACAATTCTAGTAACTGAAAATAGAATATGTGTGTTCCAATAAGTGATGGCAAAATAGATCTAAATAAAGAATACTTTAATGTAGCAAATATTGAACGGAAATTCCTTGCAACTATATCGATCGTCCTTAGTGAACCCATTGGGTTATTTCCTGTTCCAACCAGTAATCCACGACTGATCCATCAAAGGCCATGGTGTGTACTATCCTGTCTGTGGGAGTGTACATAAAAGATCCCTTGCTGTTATTCGGTAAGAGTGGCATATGTAGCGCCAGCAGGTTTCCTTTGTGACCAAGTCTTCATACAACTGTCTGTTTCTTCTTCTTCAGCGTTCGATTGGTTGTATCTATATCCTTTGGCCCGTGAGAGTGGCAAAACGAGCTGTCAGGCGCAGATCGCCTGCAGAGCCCCATAGCTTGGCATCCATCGTTGTAATTGCAGGCCAGATTTGTTGCCTCTCTCTGTTGTAGAGTGGACA
>JAUTCZ010055584.1:0-10442 GCA_032273805.1 Melanodrymia brightae | reverse complement strand
CGTGACAAATGAAAATGATTTCACTTGGGACGTAAACTTGATACTACAGGGTAGCTCGTTTAATATCCTCTATATATAATATTATGTACATATTGAAATAATTTTTCAAACAACAAAAATCATTTCCCACTAAATCCACTCAACACACTTGGTTAATTATATTTTTAATTAATGTATTATGAGCTATAATCTACTCATGTGAGTAAACTTTATAAATGTTTGAAATTGTTAAAAATAGACTGGGACATAAACTAATACTTACTTGTTGTGTTGCTGATCTGGATTCATGGCACAAAACCAGTCGTCGGGAAAAGCTTTACCAATATTGTTGGATGAGAAAGGTAGTGTCCTCCATTTTAAACACATATCTTAAAGAGAAAAAGTAAAGCAATTTTGTAAAACATTATAAACATTGTGACAAGTGTTAAATGAAAAATATGATGTACTAATTATAGTCTTTAATAATAAGCATTAAAAGATTAACGATTACAAAAAGAGTATAATTATGATTTGAAGAATAGATATGAATTAAATATTAATTCTCCTAGTATCTGACATATTTCAAAGCACACGTATAAGAAATATGTTTCACTGACCACACTGTAACGTAACATTCATCTGCATGGCTCTCTTGCGAAGATATTTGACATCCATTGAGGGCGAGTCTTTCCAATTTGAAGAAATGTAACCAAAGTTCTCCCTGTAACAAACCAGAGTGTAATAAAGCAACATGAAATTAGAGCTGAATTAACATGAGTATACAGGTTATGGCATTGTAATGGTGAATTCAACAATTTGATACAGGATGTTGTTAAACTGTGGAGTGGGAAGTAGCTCAGATGAGTGTGAGCACAGTGGTCCACAATTGGTACATCGACGGCTGTGGTATCCTGTCTGTGGGAAGGAAAGTGCTTATAAAAGATTCCTTATGATCCATCTGGAGCCGAGTATCGTCTGACCATAATCAGAGTGAACTCTCAGTTCCAGCACTCTCTACAACATCCTTTGTATGGATGAAGAAAATAAAACACATTACCCATAACTCACAATTTAAAACGAGTAGCCAATGTGACATCAGCGGGCATCCGAGATCATGTGTTCAAATAAAGATGTTTAACATCCTATAGCCAATGTTTAATCAATGTGCTCCATTCTCTCCCTAAACAGACATTACCACTTGTAGAAACGTATTCATGAGTGACATTATAATTAGTCTAGACAGGGACTTTTCTTAAGGTTTATAATAATTGTACTAAAGTAAAACTCACCAAAACTTTGTGACACCTTGCTGTACTGTAAAACAAAATGATACCGACGATCATTAGTAATAGTACTTGAGAGAAAAATAGGATGATTATTAGTAATAGGTAGCTTATAGCACTTTGAGACATGAAAATACAAGAACAATTAAACCTATATTTTAACAAATTGGATATCTTAAGAATAAATGGTTACCTTTCTACTAATTACAACCGATTTATAAACAATGATATGACTCGATGGATCGATCTACCTCGGGGGATCCATTGGATTATTTCTCATTCCAACCAGTGATCCACGACTGGTCTAAGGCTGTGGCGTGTGTTATCCTGTTTGTGGGAAAATGTACATAAAAAATCCCTTGTTGTTTTTTTGAAGAGTAGCCATGTGGCAGCAGCGGTTTACCTCTGTGACCAAGTTTCGATATAATCGTGCATTTGCAATCCAATAACCGCTGATTAAAAACCAATGTGTTCCAATGGTGTCTTTAAACAAACTTTATCTTTTAACATCCAATAACCGCTGATTAATAATCAATATGTTCTAGTGATGTCGTTAAAATTTATTTAAAAAAATATTTCCACTGACAGACGGACAGGAAATGATCGTACCTACGCCAACATCCCTCCAGAACTGTACCATGTGCTCGCCCATGGCTTTCATCAAGTGACGGTATTCTTTAGCATCGGCAAAATCCTGTTTGTTGTGTGTCGGCTCTAGCACTAAATATGGAACATCTACAATTGCTGTAAAATAAAGTATACAAAACTGGGTGTAATATTTGACAATATTTACCGTAAACTTCACAATAGTAGTGTATTTTAATGCTAATTCACATTTTCTCAGTAATGGATCAATATCATTGGTCAACGACATTTTAATATTTTTATAATAATATTTATAAGTCATCTTTTTGTGCACATTCATAAAAATGTTTGTTAATAATTCTAACTTGAAGAGTTAACAGTTTAGAAGAAAGTACATGAATCTGAAATCTGGAGCTCTTAGTTCACAAAAATATGCGAATAATGTTTCTTTATAGCATTCCAATAAAATAACAAAACAATAATTTATTTGTTGAAGTTTTATGCTGTGACCATATATGAAATCAAATGGTAATTAAGTCGATGAAAATTAGTGCTAATCTTTGGCAGAGATGTACTAGATGAATTAAACTTACCTACAACACCACTGCAGTTTCTGTAAATAAAAGATTAAAATATATTAATGTAAATCGAAAACACATGTGAGGTACATGTAACAAGAATGTGGATAACTGTTGTATTTGACTTGACATTCATTATGGTTTTACAGTTCCAAATATCTTTTACTGTCTTACATTTCAGAACAGAAGTTATTAACAGTACATATTATATTACAAACTGTTTGAGCATTATTTATAATTTTAAGAACAATATTCTGTTGAACAATTGAAAAACAACTTACACTCCTCCTTCCATCTGTGGTCCAACCTTTTCATACATTTTTATTAAACGGCTGCAGTTGTAGACAAACACACCATCATGACTGCGATCTTCTAGGTTAATACCAAATATGAGATTTAATGTTTTGGGTTCTTTGAGACCTCTAAAATAAAAAAGGATATGTTTGTCTAAAAATATTCGAAGCTAAATAGTTTAACACACTGTGAAATAGAATCCCAGACAATTCCTGTGTTCGCTTGATTAGAATGGAGTACCATTTAAGAACTGTAATGAGGCAAAAATAAACTAAATATTCTATTTATTATCAGACAATTTTAATAATTCAACAATGCAGGAATTGTACAATGGTTCTTCTCTACAGTTAGAAATTGATAATTGAAGACAATAAAAGTTTACTTAAAATTTTTATTGCCTTTAAGCTCCATTAAACTAATAGTGCTTATATGTCACATATATCTGACAAAATATATACATACAGCACTTAGCTTGTGACCTAAATCAATCTATAACTTCAAATATTACATATATATACTGAGGCTAAATTTCTCTGTTGTGCTTTCAGAATAACAAAACTTACTTGTTTTTCCTGTCAGCCATTTGTTTCTTAATTTGAGCTTCTCCTCTGCATTCTGCTGCCAAATTCTGTGCTTTCCGAAGATCAGTCTGATAATAAAGACAGAATCAATCACATTACGTCACTGCTGTCAAATTTAATATAATACTAAAAATTTTTAACCAGGAATTAGTTGATATCAATGTTGTTAGATATAGTGCCCTCAAAGTACTGCAAAACAACTATTTAAAACAGATGGAAAACAGACAACAATTGTGAATGTTCAACTTGTTGGGCAAGAGTTAACTTAAGAACTAATCAATACAAAACTACATGTTTAATGTTTGTAGTGTGGGTTGGTGGTGGGGGTATTACATTTTTAATATTTGTAATGGCATTTTTAATGTTTGTAATGGGGGTGGGGTGGGGCGGGGTTGATTTATATACAAAGTCGACAAATGGCCAAAGATGTAAGAAATCGTTGGGTTATATATTTTTTTGCTCATGTTCGTACTCACTCTGTGATCTTTTGACATAGATGATCCATATTTGGTTTCTAAATTTCTGAAATAAATACAAGCAAATTGTTTAAAATGTTCCCAATTCATGACTATATGACATTTAACAACGCAAAGAACATTACTTGACTTAGTAGACATTTAAACATATAGTAATTTTAGCATTTAAATCAGTCATTTTATTAATGCGAATTATACAGATGGGCATTATTCGTATTAATATTGTGCTGGGCTTAATTTCAGGATCTACAGTATTTATTAACAACATAATTTATAAACAGTTGCATAAAGTTTCACATACTTTGCTTTACTCTCCGATTCTTTCGCCCTATTTTCTGCTGACGCAGCTTCCTCCTGTGCACGCTTTGCTTCATTTTCTGAACGAGTTTTGAATCGATTTGATGAATATTTGTACAGTTTTGGTTTATACAAACAACATGAGAGTCTTTTTGTTCGCACTTTTTCCCCTTGAATATATATTCTCATTCTAGGATCCACATATAAAATTGATGCATATGCTCTAAATGACTTTCTTTCAAAATGCAAACTGAAAATTAAAATGCAAATTATTGTAACATAATAATAATGCATAAGTTATCAACATTAACATATAACATTTTAAAATAGAACTATTTGCTAAAAAGTTGATGACATAAAAAATGATGGATGAAGCCTGAAAAGTTTATAGGGATATGCTATCAACAAAAATTATGTCGGGAGCGATTATAGAAATGAACACATCATCCATGTTTTAACTATGCAATAGGATCTATCCTACCGTTTTACACTCACATGGACATTTTTCAATTCACCCATACAAAAATTTGATGCATCCATTTATCATGATATGGAAGGAATGAAAATAAAAAACACCGAGTCCTCCAAGGAGTTTAGATCCTTCAACCTGGCCACAGCTACATCCAGCCACAAACGAGGAACATTGTGGATTTGCCAAAAAGATGGTTTGTTTGACGACACTACTGGAGCACAGTGGTTAATATTCAGAAGAAACAGACTGCAGCTATATTATGCTACTCTTACTGAAGACCAACACTATATCCTTTGATGAACCAGTCGTGGATTACTGGTTGAAACAGGAAATTACCTACGGGTCCCTAAGGACGATCAACGCTTCAATATCTCGACCCTTAGGCAAAAACAGATTGACAAATCTAGCATTAGTATGCAAGAAAAACTAAAACCATCCAAATTGAGGAAATTTTCATATCCTGACCACACCATTATGAATTTGTCCATGGTTAGACTTTATATGATCTTGATTATACACACACACACAACAGAGTTTACACAAAATACCCACTCTTCATCAGAATCAAAGTCTGACTCTGGATTTGCTAGTAAAATGTCCACTTGATCTGTCTTTACGTCCAACTCTGGTTCTCCGGAGTCTAACAGTTTCAAATTAAACACAATAGCAAGGGTGCCCGAGTTACCCTCGATCTTATCAAACTGATCAAAGAATTCTTCTTCTGTTCTGAACGGTGAATATCTGTAGATAAGTCCCATTTCCACTTCATGCTGAAGAAAAATGGTGAAAAACAAATGCTAGGTTACAAAATAAATCACAACTATCCTGTAAAACAATATAACAATGTACATGCCTTATATGGAGTATGACCACAGATGATAAAGTTGTTTTAAGTTGTTAGAGGGAGAAAATTGATGAACATACATAGTTAATTTCAAATTTTAATTGAGCAATTAATTTGTTATCTCCCCACAAACTTCCATTTTGAAGAGAAAAAAGTCTCACATTTTAGTGCCAAATGAATCCTACAACAATCAAATGCCTTTTTAAGTTATCGCTTAGAAAATGTTTTATTTAGTCACAGAAGAAAATTCATTTAGTTAAGTATGCATTTTATTTATAACAAAACATTTTAAGTTGTTTTATACAGTGTTATGAATAAGAAAATAGATTAGTTAATTTGTAAAGCATCAGTGCGTGTTACATAGGTGGATTTTGTTGAGTAAGTGTGAAAGTATCGTAGGAACTATAACAATTACCTTCTCCTCAGCTCGAACACCTTTTGCGAGCGATCTCCTGGTAGAAGCTTCAAAAGAGGGCAATGGTACAATCACCTACAAAAACCACACAAACAAAATTAAAGCAATTGGAAATTTATGATTTCTCTTGACGACATGAGGATAAATCCCCGGGGTGAAAACATTTATCTGTGGATCCTTGTCCACCCAACTTAAACTCCATCGCGCACAAATCTGGTTTATCAATTTCTGTGGTGTTTACTGCCTGTCTATCGAAAAAAATCAATATAAACATTAAAAGGATAACAGTTGCAAGTATCTCTATGTGCCAACAGTATCAACAGCTGATGATGATTAATTAATAAATGTACCAATAGCTCATGATGATTAGTTAATCAATATGTACCAGGAGTTCATGATGATTAATTAACTAAGTTACAACCTGAAACAATGTATCGTTTTACCTCATCAAGTCTTTCTTCTTCGTGAAATGTTCGTGACAGGAACAAACATGACATCGTCATTCCTTTCTTTGTGAAGAGAATCAGGTCATTTCCAATTCTCATCGAACCACTGAAACAAGAGATTGTGTTGATCCATTTTCAATAACTAAAACCAGGATTTCATCTAGCTCTAAATACATAGTTCCTTTTAAAGAAATTCATTGATAAAAGCTCAAAATTGAGAAAGAATTTAGTGTCAAATGAAAGAAATATTGAATTGATTTGAAGCAAGTTACTGTCCCTAAATTGAATACAAATCTTATATCAACATTTGTATTATTGTTTTATTTACCTTTTGAATTCTATTATGGCGGTAATACTGCACATCCCTAAAAATTACCAGGTGAATGGAGCAGTAAAGACCAGAACAGATTATATTGTTGTTTGTAGAATCAAAAGAGTTCACCAGTTTTTAAAATAGTACTTTTATTGATTGTAATAAATATTAATACTAATATATAAAATTGATAGAAAAAAAAGTACTTACGATTTCAATCCATTGCCATACATTCCAATTTGATGCAAATCATTACTTCTCTTCACCGACTTTCCAAACGTGACAATGTCAGCGGTTTCAACTATAAAACAATAAATCAACATACACGTATAGTTTTGTTTTATTTGTTGATGTGAGGTCATAACAAATTCTGACATGTATCAAAATAAATTTAATGGCTGAAATCTAGTTTATAAATACTTGCAAACAAAATTATTTGAAAGTGTTAATAGTGCTAGTAAATTGAGATCAACACATAATGGCCCCAAAATTGACTATTATAAGGTACACTTCAATTACTAACACGTTATTTTACCATCTGTCCACATATATGGTGACACACAAAAATTGTCTGCTTGAATACATTCTAGGCAATCAATTGATTCATTCACATCCTAATTCAAGGTTTGGAAACAAATTTATACAGTAGGTGGAACATTCGATACATTTATAAATTGTTAAAAAGTTGAGAAAGCAAATGAAAGCTGATGATATGGCAAATAATTTTGTTTATCCTAAAGCTATTAATCATTGTGCTAGTAAGTTACTTACTCGGGTCCATTCCTTCACCATCATCATGAAACGCTAAGTAATACCCTCCACGTAGAGAACCATCTACTTCTGAAAACAACAATATTCCAAGTTGGCAACAAAGACACGTAATATGTAACAATAAAGAGGAATTGTTTAATAAATTGATTATTGGCACCAGGATATTTTTGTAAATTTAATAAAAAAAACTTTTGTTTGTTTAACGAGACCAGAGCACATGAATTAAATACTAGCTATTGGATGGCAAATGCACTGTAAGTACTACATGTGTTCTGAGAAGAAGCCTGTTAATGCCACATATGTTAGTATTTTTCATTAGCAGAAAGAGATCTTTTACAATTGTAACAGATTCTTTTTTACTTCAGTATTTTTTTTATTTGGCAAAGGAATATCAGTTACATATACATGTACCTTGTATTACATACATTATACTGTAGATGTGCTTTATAAACTCCTTATCCTATAACATTTTGAACTGATAACATTAGTGTTTTCCCTAGGATTGAGGTAGGGCATGGTAAATTGAACTATATCGAGGCATTCTGTTGACTTCCTAGCATTTTTAGGTCACATTATTTTTGTAAAGCACACAAATATAATATAAATTGATTTAATTAAGTCTAATTATCAATTTATGGTGTTTAATAGTAGAGTTGGGAAATTTTGTAATAAAATTGAATTTTCTGCAGATTTACAAAGATAATTTACAAAACCATTGAGGCAAGGCATGTTATGCTCTGGGGGCAAGATGGCGCGTATACATCAAGGTATGGTGCCGCGCCATGCTAAAATGGCCTAGGGAAAACACTAAATATATATATAAATCGACATCCTTCTTTATTTGAAATTGTTTAAACATTAGTGCCAGGGATGATCTAATTGATTATTGTTTTGATTGGACAGGGCTGTTATAACCAATAAAACTATTTCAATTACCTGTGTAGATGTTGATTTTTGTTGCTGCAGCATCCCTAAAAATATACAATACATATGATTAAATTTAAAACTTCATGTTTATTTACATGTTACATATTCACAATATTAAAATTAATGCACATTCTTCAATGTCTTTGTTCTTATTCAACAGGATCAATTGTACAATTGCAATACAATCGACCCACTTTATAACGATCATCGTCTTAATGACAATTACATCTCCCTACACAAATCAGATAAAAATGAACATAGATCGGAATGTACATACATCTTCAGACACCAACAGTGGAACAAATAATCTATTTTATTGATAAAATCCTTGTTTACAGTAACAGTAACACTGACACAATGTCTCGGAAACCTAATTGCTGTCACAGATTAATTAGTAGTAGACAAAAGACATGTCTTGGAGATCAATTATGACACCTATAAATATATTGTCAATGTGAGCAGCAACAAAGAGGATATATGCTAGACTGTTCATAGTTTGTGGCTTGTTGTGTATGCTACTACAGGGCTCGTTTTTCGTCCAATTTTACAAGAATCCATTTGGATTCCCGCAAATGTACATGACGGGAATCCACGAGAAACCAATTCTCCATGTGTTTTTTAATAAATGTTATTTCATGACCGATACAACTATTTTCTTGTGTGAATGGTTTATCAGCCATACACTTTTTTTCCCCGGTTATTGAGATTACGTATGGGAAATTAATTTGATGTGTTATGATATTGTCAGCCAAATTAAACACATTAGAAAACTTGGAATGTGGATTTTTAGTACGGGAATCCAATTAGATTCCCGTGTGTTACATTTACGGGAATCAGATTCCCGGATTCCCGTCGAAAAACGAGCCCTGCTAGTGGTTACTAAGTTAAATTTATGATTTAATTTTACAAAAGATTTTAGCCTTAGCTAAGATGGCTATCTTAGTAAGATGAGGTTTACGATCACACTAAGACGGCTTCGGACAACGATTATTCATTTTAAGGTTAATAGCATAAAATCGATCTTAAGTCACTAAAATCGATCGTAGCTACGATAACTTTGTAACATGGGGCCCTGTTTACTTTTAAGGGAGTAGGGCATAGCTCATCGGTAGGGCATCCACCTGTGAATCGAAAGTTTGATCTTCCTGAGGGGACCCGTTGAGTTATTCCCCGTTCCAACCAGTGATGCACGACTGGTCCATCAAAGGCTGTTGTGTGTTTTATCCTCTCTTTAGGGTGCACATAAAAGATACCTTGCTGTTATTCAAAGAAATGTAGCCTATGCGGTGGCAGCGGGTTTCCTCTATGACCCAGTGTTGATATAGCCGTGCGTTTGATATCCAATAACCACTGATTAATAATCAATATGTTCCAGATTGGTTGTTAAACAAACTTTTTATTAAATTTAACAAATATAAAAATTATTATAATTATATATTTTCTGAATGTTGTTTGTTTTCTTTCTTTGCAGCCGGACATATTGATCAAACAGGAAGTTGACATCCTTCCTACTGGATTACGAGATGTTTGCACGATTCCCGCTAATTATGACACTCGGAATACACCGTTGGTGTTGGACCCAGTCAACGTGGCGAGATCTCAAATCTCTGGCAATGTTCTCCAAACGATTCCCGCTAATTATGATGCTCGGAATACACCGATGGTGTTAGACCCAGTCAACGTAGCGAGATCTCAAATCTCTGGTAATGTTCTCCAAACACTTCCCGCTAATGATGATGCTCGCAATACAACGTTGGTCTTAGATACGATTGATGTGTCTCAATTCGCCGGCAATGCTCAGTCTATTTTGTCTAATTTTCTTTCTCGTAATAAAACCGTGGTGTTACAACCCGTTGATCTAGCGATATCTCAAATCTCGGGCAATCTTTGCACACTTTCTGCTAATTTTGTTTCTCAGAATAATACAACTCTGGTGTTACAGTCAATGGACATGGTGCAAGCTCCATTCTCTACTGGAAATGTTCGCACAATTCCGGCTAATCATCAAACTCCAAATAAAACCGTGGTGTTGGAGCCTGTTGCTATGACTACATCTCAACTCAGTGGCAATGTTCGCACAATTCCTGCTAATTATCAAACTCCGAATAAAACCGTGGTGTTGGAGCCTGTTGCTATGACTACATCTCAACTCAGTGGCAATGTTCGCACAATTCCTGCTAA
>JAUTCZ010055573.1:0-10445 GCA_032273805.1 Melanodrymia brightae | reverse complement strand
GGGACGTAGTCTAGAGGTAGAATGTCTGCCTGTGGCGGGATGGGTCGAGGGATCGATCCTCCACAGCGCAAAACATTATATGGCTATTTTCCGTCTATGGGATAGAGCACATAAAAGACCCCTTGCTGTTTTTCGGTAAGAGCAGCCCATGAAGTGGCGACAGTGGGTTTCCTCTGTGACCATGTGTCAATATAACCATGCGTCTGACACCCAATAACCGCTCAATTTATAATCGATGTGTTTCTAGTGGCATCGTTAAATATAACAAATTTTACTTTTACTTTTATAAGAGTTCTATTTTGATTTAAGATAAATAGTCACAAAAATTGATGACTTCACAGAACCAAAAAGACCAAAAAACACCACACCTACCCATGTCAGGCCATACCACACCAACTCATGGCCATACCACCACACCAATTTAGTTACCTACTAGAGAGCCTCTGTCTGGTACTTGTTTTCCTGGACCAACAGAGCAAATTCCCAAACTAGTAATGCCTTGTTCGACTTAATAAAACCCCATTAACATCAAACATGCAAGGTGGAATTCAGTTATTTCATATTTAAATTATGTTATCATTCAAAGCAGTGTAAACAATAAATAACATAATTTGACCAAAATAAGAACATAGTTCATGAAATAAATTGGTAAAACTTTACATTTGGAAGTTTGCTCAAGGTATTGTAGTCAGAAATATAGATCTTCCCTTAAACTATGTTTTATATTGATTTATAGTTTAAACAGCATTAGGGCAAGATCTATCGGTCTAAAGGTATTGCACGAAGGAAATTTCACTGGAAATAATGCTATGCTAAGCAAAATCGAAAACAAAATCCTATTTACCCAATTAAATATTCTTATCATTAATCTTTTCTTTCTTTTTTCATATATGTTTCTTTAATTGTTCAGTTTAATTTTAATTATGGTATGTAGAGTGTATACAGCGTATCAAAAGGGTGCTTGGAGAGATATTTTTTGAAACAGCAAAAATCTATACAGGTTGAGCATCCAAAATATTTCTCCCTTTCGCAGGGTTTTATCTATTAATTTTATTAAATTGTTCTGCATTATTTTATACATTAGTATTAGTGGATTAAGAACCACCTGATTCCTAAAAAAACAACAATGGGGTAGGAGATATACTTCTTCCCAACAGTTTAAAGACAAAACCTTAACATTGATCAACTGTGGACAGATGTTTTGACATAAAATGTAATCCAAACTTGGCTTTTACCCACTCTCCCCAACCCCACTTCTGAACAATGTGCGGATTGTGAAAAACCTCAATTGACATTTATGCTTGGTCCCTTACATTGAATGATTAAGATTGAGTAGGCCTATCAGAGTGCCTACTTTTCAAAATATTTACGAAACAGATACAGCCCCTACACTAAATCTATAAACTCATTAAGTATCATCCATTACACCAGTAAAGGAGAAAACAAGGCTTAATAATGTACATAATTGTATATATCCAAAGACATTTTCTTCATATTTATTATGTAAAATTACATGTAAATGTATATCACCCTGATACGTTATCTAGAATAGCTAATCCCCAGACTACATTCCACAGCCTGACGTGGGCATGTGCCATCAACCATAGCTAATCCTGCCATTTTCTGCCTGGGCACCATAACTTATCAAACTTACACTGAGGTAATAACAAAGCATGAATTTACATAATATTTAGCACAAAATCGACTCATGCTATACATAGAAGAAGAAAAAAAGAAATAAAATATATGATTTTGTCGTCTTTAACTACCGGTACTCCACATGTCAATGACAGCAACTTTTTAAAAAAACTTTAAAGTTTTAAAACGACACAGTAATTTAATTATATTTTTAGATATAATTTTCAACATTTTTTCAAAACAAATTCACCTTACCTACAATACACACAAGGTTTTTGGTACATAGGACATGTACAATATGTATACACATTACTTGCAGGTTAAAATAGTTGTAGCATGGTCTGGCCATGGGTGACAGGGTGTGGTTTCGAATATGAACCTAGCGGACCTAAATATGGATTTAGTGGACCCTATTGTTCACTTTTTCCCATTAGTGCCTTATTTTTTACTGTAAAAATGACCCTTTGCTCCAGTGGGAGTGGGGTTCATCTGAACCCCAACCGCCCCCAGCCTATTCCCATGGTTAATAAGTATAATTTTATTGGTATTAATATACTGCTAAGTTACCATTATAGTACCAAAGTGTTTTTCATAAAAACCCAGCTTGATTGAAACATTAATTAAATGAATAGTGTAAAGAAGCATAGAAATTGCTTGATTAGTAAATTGTGTTGAGTAACGAAAGCTTGGAGATAGAAGTATTGGCAGCAATGTCTGCTGTGAATAACAAAGAACATTGATCTGTTGCTGAGATGTGAAAAATGTTATGGCTTTCGCTTCTATTGATTTCTCGTGTTGCCATAGGCTTCTGACTTGCAAAGATCATAACTCAAACAAACAATATGTGAAATGCTACACCTATACATGTGCATAATATATAGTCCTTAGCTCCTATATATGGGTGTTTGCCTGTATATTTCTTCTCTAGTTGTCAGTTTTTGTAGTGGTGGCAGGATTCGTGGGGGAGGTTGGGAAGGAGTGTTGAATTCTTTTTAAATTTCAAATCTGCAGACACCATGTATTAACAAAAACTTGACAGACCTATGTAATCAAATTGTTGGAAGATGATCATGAATTTATTGTTTTAATCCAAAAAGGTATATATAGATAATACTGTCAAGCATAATAAATAGAATCAATTACAAAACCAGAATAATGCATAATATTTATTTTAGTGAATTTTTTAATTTTATAATAGAAAATCTTGTGGATCTACACTGACAAATGTGATAAAATTTCTGCAAAAACTTCAGTCATAAAATCTTTAATATGGTTAGAATGTTGGTATGGCAACACACTTTAATTGAAGTTTCTTATTGTTGTATCACAATTATAATGTAGCTGTAAATTAAATATTGGTAAACCATAATTTCTTTTTCTGATATCAACCATTGCCAATAAGTCTTTGAGATCTATAGTAACTTTAATGTCTTGCACACACATTGAGATCAATGGTGACTTTAAAGTCTCACGCACACTGGGATCATTTGTGAGCTTAATGTCTGTATCACACACGGAATTTTCTTTTCAATTATATTGGCTGCAGGTAAAAGAGTTTTGCATTACAAAGGGTATTATGGTAAAAATTTGTATTGATCTGCATTCAAACCTATTTCTCTCATATATGTATGGTTAGCTCTGTATGGCTTTCTTTGTGGTAATGTTTGCTGTGTTGTATCTATGCAATTGTCAACAATTTGAAAAGCTTTTATTGTTGTCGGTTTAGTCACATGAAAAGTTTTGGGTCTGTAGGTACAAAATTAATGCATGTTTTATATTATGTACCATGTTTGATATTTGTATTGTCTTGTTGTCAAGCGTTGTTAAACCAGTTGTGTCGGTGTTTATAATGTGACTCAATTTTGTTGCACTGTTTGGTTACTTACGTTTTGAAACAAAACTTTTTATAAACAGTTGAGTGAAATGTAAAGTATTTGTTTTAAAATGTATGTATTAAAAAATGCAAAACTTTACAAATTACTGATAAACTACTATTATCAAAATATCAAACACATACAATGGGTGAATATCAAATGCATACAATGGGTTGTTGTAATTAAAAATCTGACTTGCATGCTGATACAAAAAGACATGTACATGTATGTATATTCAAGCATGGATGATCCCCATTATGTATAAGTATAATACATGTAGTACTGAATATTAAGTCAAGCATAAACCAAGTAAATGTAGTGAAGTGAAGCAGACTGTTTTTGCATACTGGTGTAAATATATCGGTACTTCATAGCAGCAAGGTCAAAATACAGGTATGTTGTACATGGAATTACTAAAAAAATTATGGCATTTTTAATTTTAGTTTAACTTTAAAATAGGTGAAAGGATTGTTTTCTTTATTATACAATAATTGTTTTAATATATTAATACATGTATATTAATCAAAATATTTCAATTTTCTAAAGCATTATCGTTATTAAAAAGAAGCAGCAACATATACTAAGACCTCTGAAATGTAGAACTTGACAGAATAACATTGATTTTATTTCTTAATGTGAATTTCCCTGACCATAAACTGTTTATGTTACCAATAACACAAGTCAAACTGAACAATGAAAATCAGCCTTATGTTCAATAGGGCAAGCGTTCTGCTACCGAGACAAAAAATGTTTTGACGCGGATGTTTCCATCTAACATTAAATTAATGTGATATGATAGTACGCGATCGGTACCAGTCACATAGTTTGCTAGCGCTCGCCCTATTGAATGCAAGGCTGGTATTCTTATTTATGAGAATAATATAAGCCTAACTATTAGTTGGCTGTCCAATATAATTATTATTTAAGTAATTAGTCAAGCGCTCGTTACTCCAGATTTAAGTAATTTAGATATATCACCTAATAAACATTTACACTTCAGAAATTTATTAATTAATCCAGTTATTCAGTTACAATTATTGTAAACAATATGTGTAAAATATAAAATGATGATAATTTTGTTTCATTTGTGTATACACTAAAGATTCAACAAATCTTTCTCATTTCATTTAATTCAACTAACATCTTTCACACTACCAAAATGACTCCATTGTTTCACAGCTGTTTTGTAGATGTTAGTTGTAGGTAGTTAGATAAAGTGTTTGAAGACTAAAATATAATTTTTGATAAGAAGTAATAACTTTACATGCAGTTAAAGTTACAGTCTCTTATATTTTGCTATTTTCATATGTATTTGTGATATACAACTGCAAATAAATCACTCGCACAAAAACTAGTTGGCATAATTAACAGGAAAAAATTAATTTGTAAATGTATCCACACAAAAAAAAATACATGTGTAACCAGGATCCGGTTTTTAAACATGAACTCAAATACGGAGTTCAACTTTCGTTCTAATTCCCCTTTGCGTTTCCATATGACTTTCATCTTGTTTTAATCACCGCAAAGGATTATGGGGTTTATTGATAGAAAATATGAAACCATGTGATACACTTTGTTATTGTTTACATTCTGCTTAACTGATCGGGTTGGGTCTCCGTAAATGTTCTACTAGTAAATGACCATATTTTACTGTAAACTTTTGTGTGCATATAGTTTAAAGTATGTTCTTTACATTTCCAAAATAAAACAGTATTTATAAAATAGGCAGGAACCGCCATTTTGTAACTATGAGACTGTAACTTCAAGGTTATAGATGATATAGAGTTGAAAAATCAATATTGATTGAGTGGTGTATGGGAGGGGATGTGTGTTTTACAACACTGTTACTGCAAGTAAATGTCTATATTGCGTGTTCAAAGGATATTCACTCCAAACCCTATTCCTCCAACCCAATCACATAATTGTTTATTCCTTAGGGACCGTGCATAAATGACAATGCATTAAACAATCCAAACAATGTGTTTGGACGGTTGAGAGGGGATCAAAGCTAAGATCACATTTCTTTTCATGTAATAACATCAGTCCACAGATTTATTATATTGTGAGCTTGATAATTAAATAGTTTTTTTTTTTACATGAATGTGAGATTGATGTTATTCCAAAGCACTTAATGTGTGTGTAATATTGTTTGATTGTTGTTTGAGTTTGTTTGGTTAGGTGTTTTTTACACCATCAAATGCAATGCAAATCAGTCCAGAAATGAAGGCTTTATGTTATAATTGTTATTTCCAATACATTTTACTAGTATTCACGTTGGTAAATATTTTCTCTTCCAGGCGTCTACACCATGAAAACGTGTGCTTCAAGACTATGAGGGCATGACTTACCATGGCAACAACTCTCTAAACCTTCTGCAGCGCATTATTGGTGAGGGCAGCGATTCCAGCTCGGGGCAAGACTGGATAGAAAGTGGACAACTCGTTGAATCCGATTCTGGGAAAGAGGAGAAAGCGAGTGAAGAAATTGTAATCGAAAGTAAAAAGACAACAGGAGTTGTACCGGTACAGGTGAAGAGTAACTACAGCCTATGTGAAGAGTCTACGAGTGGCGATATTATGAGCAAAATGGGAAACATTGTAGCCCATACGCAGGAGTCGCAGGAAGTCGTGGACAGAAACTATGAGAAGTTTTTAAGAGGTGAGCAACAAGATGAGTTCTTTGATGAAAAAAATAAAGAAGATTTATTGGAGAAAATAGAAGAGGAAAGTGATGACATGTCACCAGTTGCTAGAGTGAAATCAAAACCAAAACACACAGCGCAAGTTCACCATGAGTTCGTTGATAATAGTTCTAACTCTACTGTAGCCAGTGAAGAACGTGCTGTAAAGAAGAAAACAAAAGTGAAGAAGAAGAGAAAGGTTAAGAAAGCTTTTGTCATGCAGCAAGAAAAACAAGAAGATGATAAACTTGATGGCGGTGCAAAAGGAGAAACTAATCAGGAAAATTGTGAGCATGTGACTGAAAGATCTGGTAAAATGGAAGACAGCACGGATCAAGATTCTGTGAGTGACAGACACGAGGTTATGAGCGATCTAGGTCCATCAACACAAAACCAAAAACGTCGAAAGTTGACCAAACGGACTCCGATTCGTAAATTCAAATCCCTGGAAATTAATCCTGATTTGTTTTATGAGGACAGGCTGAAGCAGAAGTACAGTGAACTGAAAGAGTTGGTACGGAAGGGAATAACAGAGCAACAGGTGTCACGGCAACAATTGGGCCATGTGGAGGTTTTACGGCAACAGTATGCAAATGCCAGCCATGGGATGCCACCTAGTGGGAGGTCAGTTCTACGAGATGTGTCTGCACGATCACACAATCCATCACGGGCACATCGTAAGTATATAATATAACCAATATTTATTTTGTTTTCCTGGAGATAGCCCAAATGAATGCATTAATCTCCTATCACACTGATAGTTAATAAACACGATATTTATTATTAAATGTATGTATATATTTATTGCTTATTTAGTGTACACATGTTAAATAAACAATGTTATTATATACTTGTACCCATTAAATATACAAAATAGCAGTTAGAGGTGTTATCTTCACCCAGAGAAGATAATGATTTATGTTCATGCAGTGATTATAACTTCCTAGTAATGGTATATTATGACATTACAGTCAACTAACGTTTTGTTTAAAAACAGTGCAAGGTTGCAAGATTTAAGACACATATAAACTTACTATACCTTGATTATATTTTTAGATCAGCAACGAGAAAAGTCAGAAAGTGATCATGCTTACAGCACAATACGAATGCTTCAGGTGACAAACAGTGTGGGGAGATGCCCACGACAGAGACCCAAGTCAGCAGCACCAGCCAGGCAAGAGAACTACAATAACCCACAGTCAAGACCCAAGTCTGCTGCTCCTACCAGGCATGACCAGCCGAGAACAAGACAGGCCAGACCAAGCAGTGGTCAAGTTGAATCTAAACACAGTAGTAGTAGGAACAACAGCCAAAGCCTGAGGAACAGATCTTACTCACCTAGAAATAGACAACAGAATGGTTTGATCGATTCCCCTAGAAGTAAATCTGCTGATAGTGATTCTGCATCTGAAGAACATGTTCATCAACACCATGTCTTTCCTCATTCAGATAACCAGCTCAAAAATACTGATAATGACACTATTAAGGAATGGTTAAAGAAGAAAAACGTCATAATTAAACGACAAAAAGCTGAGGAGAGGAAGAAGAAACGCGAGGAGAGAAAAAAAGAACAAGTGTCAGCACTGGAAAAAGAGAAACGGCATTTGGCGTCCAAAGAGAAGGTTAATGATTGGATGATCACTAAAAAACACGAGGCATTTCTCAAAGATAAAGAGGAAAGATTTCGTAGACAAAAAGTGATGGAAGAAAAAGAAATGGAAGATTCCTTTAAGATCACTATGGTTTCAGGACAGGGTTTTGACTATCCTCCCTCTCCACTGCTGTATAAAACCAAGCATGTTGTTCGTCCAGGAACCACAGTGGCTGACATGCAGGCTAAGCAAGCACGAGAATTGTCTGTCGCTGGGGAGGAAACTACAGCGAATGTGCGAATAGAATTGAATGTGAGAAGACTAGAGGAGGAAGAAAAACAGCAGACGACATTGTCACAAAGGATTCAATTGGAAGGTCCTCATCCACCAACAACAAAGTTTGTATACAAGAGACCCGTTCTCGGAAGAGTCCGGCTACGGGTTCGACCACAACAGCAGACTTCGGACAAAACTAGTGAGCAGGTAGGGAGAAAAACTAAATTTGACAAACCAAATAAAAAAAACGAAGTAAGAGTAAGAAAATCATATGACGAGTGGATAGCAGAGAAACGTGTTTCTGATAACGAACGACGTAAAACCATTTTGAGAAAAAACAAAATGACCAAATCGGATCCAGAATTAGAACGAATTGTCCCACAGAGACGTGCAACTAATATAATACGAGGTAAAAAATATATCAGCATGGGAGTTAAATCTGGTGATAATGAAGTGCATAAACGTTACGATCTGGAAGAACTTTTAGAAGAAGCAACTCACAAAGTTGTCAATGAAGTTTTGAGTAGTCTGGAGGATAATGAAGATGAAGATGATGATGATGATATTCAGATTAGTTGTGATAGCTTACTCAAAGTGTCCAAGGCCTCTCTTTCCACCAGACCAAAATCAGCATCTGCTGTAGTAGTGCCTTCGCTAAAGCTCTCCAACTCTCCACGACGACCTGCCACTGCAAAACGTCATCCCAGGGCCATCGAACAAAACGGAGAACAGACTGGCACAACCTCCATGACTAAAGTGCCCTTCCCTGCAGACCAAGGTGTCCCAAAACATGTCGATACCATGCAGAAAAAGCTGTTTTCGCCCAAGTTGTGGGAAAATCCAGTAGATGGTGAGAGACCGGAACCACAAGGGTGTGATGCAGTGGAGCAGTTACTGGCTATGGTTACGCAGGAAATTGCTAGAGACTGTTCTAATGATGAAAACACTTCTCGGTCATCCACGCTGTCGCATGACTCGATGAAGTTCAAGAGAGTGTCGTTTTGTGAAACCACCACAGTCATAGAAGAAGACATTCCTAGCACAGATGCTGCAAGTCCTCATGATGAAGAACAATTGTCACCAAAAATTGCGCTTGCAGACGGATTCTTTATTACAGAGGATTCCTGAATAGTTCTGTAAGAATGATGAACAGAGGAAGTATTTTATATTGTTATTTAGTCCAGTATTAATAATTGTTTCAGCAGTAGATTGTATGACATCGAATAAGATCCTAATATTACTTTTATATTGTCTACTTTGAAACTACATAGCAAACAACGACAAAGACTATATATACAGTCAAACCTGTATTTAGCAGCCACCTAAGGCATAGCAAAAAGGGGCCTTTTAATACAAGTGGTTGCTTATGACTGGTTATACTTTACTAAATTAGGTAAATCAGGAATATTATAAAGTGGCTCCTTAAGATAGGAGGCTGCTTAATTGAGGTGGCTGCTCAAGCAGGTTTGGCTATATATAGTGTCTACAGTGGCTGTCAAAAGGGAGGGAGGAAGTACATTCTCTGGATCCACCCATGTACATGCATAACGTGGATAACTGATGCTTCAAGTGCTTTTGTAAATGCCTATTGCCAGAATAGGTTTTTAAATGTTATCATTTGATTATGTTTACTATTAGTTTTAGTGAATAACAGATTAAAATGAAAAATGTACTCCAATTTGCATGTTCCAAAGAATGTATTAATATTAATCTTTAATTCCTTTTTGCATACGGACCGGTATTCACACATTGTGCATTTAGCAATGTATTTTATAATATTATCACATTCTGATCTCAGTTGACTCTTGGATTTTAAATTGTAAATAATAGATCTCATACCTATGTTCAGTGCATATTACATTTATCAAGGGCTGAGGTGCATGACAAAAAGTGGGAGTAGAGTGGGGGTGGGGGAGGGCCACATCTGAAATTTCGAAAATTATGTGGTAGAAAAAAAAGTTTGACCAAAATGTCTGATGGGGGAGGGGGACATGACCCCAACCCCTATTCTGCAGCCCCTATTTATGACTGCTATCAAATTCATAACTACCACTCTTGTTTAAAGAGTTAGTTTACATGTCCTAAATACATGTATAATATCAACTGAACACGTGTAATACAATGTATATCATACATGTACAGTATGACTATGAGGACATCTTTGAGCAAGTTTGCAATAAGTGCTATACTTTTGTTTGTGTGAGGCTTTCAAGAGAGACAGTCTTTTTTGAGAGTACATGTACATCTCGCAGTGTTGCATTACACGATGCTAATGTGTACCCTAATAATTGTATTTATATTCCAGTTGCATAAATATAGAATACTAACCGAGTTTGCCTGTCATACCATTTTTATGAAACGAGTTAACAGTTTTGGTATCTGACG
>JAUTCZ010055562.1:0-10445 GCA_032273805.1 Melanodrymia brightae | reverse complement strand
TATCTATCTATCTATCTATCTATCTATCTATCTATCTATCTATCTATCTATCTATCTATCTATCTATCTATCTATCACTGTATTTTATCTTCTGTGTCTTTATTTTAACAATGGATACTTATACAGAATACTAGAATGCTACATTACTAGATTGAACTTTAGATCATCATTGTTACGATTATCTTTAGCACATTGAACAAGTCAAGTGTTTAAGCACTTCGGTACAATATTCGTATTAAATGACAAAATAACAATTTCACGTATTATAAAGAATTTCGGTTTGGTTTTGTCCTGTTAATTAAAAGGGTTACGAGTATAAATCGTACATATAGCCAAGCTTACACACACAAGTATGTTATGTCATCATGCAACTTAAATTTTAACTCTAAGGATTACCATAATTATAACAGAATTTACATTTTACGTTTGGAGACAAAAACTAAGACATACGTGTCCCGGGAAGAGTCTATTATTAAATTTGATAATCCTATCTAACAAAAATATGCAAGATAAATTCCAGCCTCACCCCACCCTTTTAAAAATCTGAAGGAAGAATAATTGGGATTCCAAAAATATTTCATGTGAATAACGTCAAAATAATTTACAATTTCCTCTTCCAAAATCGTTTTCAACTTATTATCGAACTCTCTCGTTTTATTCCACTACCTTCAGTTGGAAAGTTATTGCTATATTTTCCATCCCGCGAGCCTAGTTCGTGTAGAATAAGATCATAATGGGTGGGGATCTGTGCCACATATGATAAATAAACCAGCTTGAGAATCACGGTGTAAGGCGAACATATCGCATTTGATGAACATCAAACATGTCATTACCGATAAGAACACACTAAACCAACAGAGAACGTGCACATTGTGCTGACCATCTGTGTATCCGTGGAACACCGCAATCCGACCCGTGTCGCTTGGTATGGTTAGATGGTCTGTTAGAACAGAACAGAACTTTATTACACCCAGGCCGGGGCGTAGCCCAGCGACAGAGCGTCCGCTTGAGGTTCGATAGGACGAAGGATCGATCCTCCTCAGCGGGGGGGGGGGGGGGGAACCCGTTGGGTTATGTCCCGTTCTAACCAGTGATCCACGACTAGATTATCAAAGGCCGTGGTGTGTGCTATCCTATATGTGGGAAAGGGCACATAAAATATCCCCAATTGTTATTCGAACAAGAGTGGCACCTGTGACCAAGTGTCCATATAACCGTGCGTTTGATATCCAATAACCTCTGATATATAATCAATGTGTTACAGTGGAGTCGTTAAACAAACAAACTTTTTATCTGTTGAGTTCAGTATGTATGTATGTATGTATGTATGTATGTATGTATGTATGTATGTATGTATGTAATGTATTTATGTATTTTAGCCAAACGTACACAATAAGCTATTATAACTGTATTTTGTCCTCACCTCCACAATTAGTCGTGTTTAAATATTACCATATGGCGATGCGTGGTTATTACTTACCCGTCACTGTCGTTCTTTCTCACCTCAAAGCGTCACCAATAACTAACAATATTCACGTCAGCCATTTATATCCGGCTTCATTTCAATAGAAAATGTAACCGACAGAGCCGTTACCACGTTTTAAAACCCTATCTCTGCACCCCGTGTTACCAGACTGATAGCTTTTCACACTATGCGACTGTGATATAGAATTAACATATGTTTTCATGTTGGCGTGTGCTAACCTTATCTGAAATCTGATCTTCTCGTTAAGATGGTGTTTGTGCGTGGGGCGATCAGGTGGTGCAGATGTAATTATGTGGGTCAGTGAAGTGGTTTTGGTGATGCAAACATGTTTTTGTTTTAATTTCTCAATCCTAACTATGTCCAAAATGGGGGATAGGGGATATAGGGGTAACCGACTATGTTCAGAATGGGGGATAGGGGTAAAAGCCAAGTTGGATTACTTTTCATGTAAAAACATCCTTCCACAGTGGATCAATGTTTTAATGTTAGGATTAGAAAAGGGGGGACGGGGTCAAACACAATGCTAACTTTGTTCGGATTGTGAAAGATATTATGTGAAACATTTAGGCACGGTCCCTAAGAAAGATAAAGTTTATTTATTTCAATTCAATTCTTTATTTAACGACACCCCCGGAGCACATTGATTAAAAATCAGTGGTTATTGAATGTCAAACACACGGTTATATCGACATATGGTCTCATGGTGGATGCTGGTGAGGTAGCGCGAGAGGTGTTGTGGGTGAGGTGGCGCGAGTGAAGTGCTGTTGGGGTATAGTGAAGGTGATGATGGTGAAAGTAAGGCGATTCAGCATATAGGGTATAACTCTTACCGTCATGTTCTGTTCAATTGTAATACATGTAGATAGTTTATACAATCCAGACAAACTCTGAATGCCGAAAGTAAGTAAAGTTTTGTAATCATACAATTGTATATGTTTCATTAAAAGTAATTAATTAATATGTATCATTAATTACATGCTGTGATTATTAAAACATTACTGATTCATTTAGGTTTTTTAAAATCTTTTCCAGATGAACACTTTCGAGCACATGGACCCGAACTGCGCAGCAAACCACTCGCCCGACAGTGACCCGCTGCTGCACGTGTCCTACCTCCACCACGACGACATGCCCAGCTCAGTGAGCTCAGACTACCCGAGGACGCCGTCAGAATTATCTAGTCCCCTCAGTCAGTGACGACGCGCAGGCAGTCAGTCAGTCAGCGCCGAGTTGTAACCAGGCTATCTGTATTCATACACACCCAACTTACTTCAGTCTGCAGAATGATGACATTGCTATAACTATATTCATACAAACAGACTTACTTCAGTCTGCAGACGACATTGCTATAATTATAATTATTCATACAAACAGACTTACTTCTACATGGTCTTCAGCTAACGACTTCTGTGGGGTGTTCTGCAGATGGCATTGCTATATATTCATACAAACCGACTTCTGCAGACATGGTTTCATATTACGATTCCGACACTGAACTGTATTAACTGAATTATGACCATGCAGCAGACGATAATATTACAGGTCAATTTGAAATGTAACCAAATTATAACTAGACAGACTATATTGATTGATATATAGTATTAAGCTTACAGGGATAATTTATAAGCAGACAGTAACTGTTGATGTTCTTAGGAAATATTTTGCTTTTGATGCAAAATTATGGTCAGACAGACTGTATTTATTCTCACAGACTTTGCTTTTGATGTCATCTTATGTTCAGGCAAACGTTACTTCTACAGACTTTGTTTTTGATGTCAACTTATGGTCAGGCGAAACTTATTTTCACAGACTTTGCTTTTGATATCAAATTATGTCCAGGCAAACGTTATTTTAACAGACTTTGCATTTGATGTCAACTTAAAATGATCAGGCAAAAGTTATTTTCACAGATTTTGATTTTGATATCAAATTATGATCAGGCCAACGTTATTTTTATAGACTTTGCTTTTGATATCAACTGATGATTGGGCAAACGTTATTCTTGATATCGAATTAGGAAGAGGGTTTCCCCAGAGCCATAACAAGTAGGGAGTCACTACAAATTACCGTGCATTGATTTATTGT
Source organism: Melanodrymia brightae (assembly GCA_032273805.1). Classification (NCBI taxonomy): domain Eukaryota; kingdom Metazoa; phylum Mollusca; class Gastropoda; order Neomphalida; family Peltospiridae; genus Melanodrymia; species Melanodrymia brightae. The sequence continues at coordinate 6,874 of JAUTCZ010055562.1, read as the reverse complement.
AAGGGAAATGTGAGGGTCATAATTTCATTTTCTATCCCTGTATAATGTATAATGCAAAATCTATCAGAGTTGTACTCATAGATTTTATATAAAATTATAATATTCTTTCTGAAAATATAAGCACCTTAAACAAATCCTGGGTAAAGGCCTAGTGATGCAAACCTTATTCTTACGGACTTCGCTTTTGATGCCAAATGATGGTCAAGCAGTAGACTTTATTGTTTATTCTTCTGGCACCAAGCTGTACGCAGACTGACAATATTGCGAATTGCTGCTTTTTTCCTGGCTTCGAATTTCAACGAGACCGACGACTGTAATCGTGATGTCAAAACATGAAACAGTCGAAACCGGCGACCACAAAAACATCTTAAAATTATTATTATAGCTGACAGTTATATTTCTGCTGCTCATTCAAGTACAAGCGGATAAAACAGACGACGTTTTAAAACCTGCTGGAATGGCAGAATTCTGAACGGAAGAACAATAATATATTATGAACAATATTTACTAAAGTTCTGTGTTATAAACAGCGTGGATTGTGATCTTTCTGAAAGCTACAAACGGTGTTCTATTATGGATTGTGACGTTTCTTCGTTCTCACAAACTATAATATTGTATTTTGGTTTGTGGACAATGTTTTTAATAGGCTGGCTAAAATTTAATCGGTCACGGTTATTGGCATCCGATCATTAGGCACTGTTTCGTAACTATTATTAAGTTAATTATATAAAACGATTGTATTTCATTTCCAAACGTTAAAACATTAAAATGGCCAAATGTGTATCTCTGCACAAGGCAGAGTCAAAAGGAAATTGCGTCGAGAATACACATGAATCCCAGCCAAAGCAGTTTTGATACCAAGTGTTCGCTAAAGCTGAATGTAACCTGTCCAACCGATTTAACCCGTCGTAAGCACAGATACAAGGCTGGATCCAATATTGTAGGTTTGAACACTTCGAAGTATTTAGATGCGAAACAGGCGATAAATCTGATGCCAAACCACCGTGACAGATTTCTGTTAATAGTTTGAAACACTCAAATCAACCTGTTACCTCTAAACAAGATCACATCCCTTTTTGGGAAGTGGAACTTGGACCTATATTCCATTTGAAGTTGACCTTTCACAATGTCACTTATGAGGAATGTTCATTCATTGGCTAAGAAATCAAAGAACAGCGTTCAGTGACGATTCTGTGACGTCACTTCCGAAAATATTGTGTTCCTTTGTGTGTGCAAAAATGTGTGACAAAGTGTCAGTTGTTGTGATCATTTCAATTAATATGTATATAACACGTTTTTATGTGACGGATTTTGTTCTCGTAAACATTCATTGTATGGGAGCACTTGACCTCTACAACTTACAGCGCCACGTAGCGGCGAGAGAGCGTTCAAGGACGACAACACGTCTGTGATTGTGTTTTTTGTTTTGTTCACGGAGTAGCTTCTTTTTGTGCTGATTTATTTTTGTGTAGTTATTATTATTATATGTCGTACGTGCCATGTTACAAATAGCCTGCATCTCTGTTGAATGCCACCATGAGACATCATGCTGTGCATGAATACCATCTTGGTATCACCAGACTTGCGAAGGCTAATACCACTATCTCAACCTGAAGGTAAAATTCTCATACAGACAAAATTTCATGCATATCAACTTCATTTCACATTGGCGTTTTCTTGAACAAATTATTTAAATTATGCAATAAAATGCGTATCAATATTGATTCGGTTTTTTGTTTCCTGTTTGTTGATTTCTCAAAGATGGGAGCTAGGGTTATATGCCATTTTTGAGCTGGCAGAGTGTTTAATATTGTATGATAACACGAACCGTGTGGAGATATCGATACATGTCGTCTTTATAGTTTTATAGTGTATACGTGTGGGCCTATGAGTACATCGGTAAAGAGATACAATGATTATCGTGTATAATAGATGATATTAAAGCAGCTATGTATTACCAAGGTTAAGTCTAAGTGAAATACGTTTCATTCATCACACGCCTTAGCGAGTGATTAAAATGGAAATTATTTCACGAAGAACTTAAACTGGCTAATATAATATGGTATTCTATCTATTATCTAAGACGTTTTATTGTTATACATTCCAACCTCATTATACATCGATCTAACAAGATTGGGGAAAAGCACGAATCAAGCTGGTTCTAGTCAATGTGTATGATGACATCATAATTACAATACGCTGTGTTGCATTTTGCTACAAAGTCGAGGCGATGTTATATTACAAGAGGTTGTCACTGGTTGGTGATGTTCATAACAACGAACCAAGTGTCACGTTATACGAAAGTGAGAAAATATGATACATATTTCTTCGCTGGGCACATTAATTATTTAATAATCAACGATTATTGGATGTCAAACGAACGGCAAAGTCGATATAAGTATTGTCTCAAAAGAAGGTCGCCGCCACCAACTATGCTACTCTTTTCGATTAAAAGCAAGAGCCCTTTTATATGTTTCTTTCCCCGATATAGGTTTTCACATGTCACATATGATATATTAGTCGGTTGGAACGGGATAAAAACCCAATGTGTCTTACTCTACTGAAAAGGATCGATTGCTCGACCTCACAGGTCACAGGCAGATGATCTACCATTGAGATAAACCTTGCATAATCATGATGAAACTGATATGTTCAAGCAGTAACCATGTATTGCTTTGTCATGTCATTTAAATTTAATATAAAATCGCAAATAAATCAACCATGAGCAACATACGAGACAATAATATGAACAGAAGCTAGCACTTCTAAAATTAGCATACAACATCGCAACTCTTATTCGATGAGCAGTAAGGGATATTTTATATCCACTTTCCCACAGACAAAGCACAACCTTTGCAATACCAGATGTAGATCACTGTAGTGCATGGTTGTCCAGCCCCTTATTGAGCCTTGCGGGAAATCGCCGTTGTTGGATCGGAAAAGGATTAAACCTTCCATGCCTCAATTGGGATTCGACCCCAATATCTACCAGTCTTAATCTGGGTGGCTTAACCCTGTACACCATCAAGCCAATACATAAGACTAACAGTTGAGTCACTAGGGTTGTCAACAAAGAGCGTGCTGCCCACTACCACAACGGCCTAGTGTGAAGACGGAGAAAGCTGAGCAATAACAGCTCAGAAGACTACAAGTAGGGCGGGAGAAAGACAATGGATCCCAAACACACTATCCTGACTGATCTAGATGCAGCATCGCCAACGTTTCTCAAATAAAGATATACATGTATGCGCGAGTGTAATACACAGGAAAGAAGCGTTGTCCAGAGTGCTGAAGATGACCCATTAATAACACTGAATACCACCAACTTAAAACCCGTAGTTACTAGTACATGTAGTTATAACAAATTTACGTGCTTCTATCCAATTACTGTTTAGGAGTAGCTGGTTTCCTCTCTGACACTAACACTAACTTCTGTCCTGGGCAGGCATTCGAGGCAGCTGGACTGTGTGTCCATGGCAGACGTTCTTGAACCTCAATTGGATATAAGCACGTAAACAAGTTATAACTAATAACTAACTAACTAACTATAATTGTCCCAGCAGGACAATGCATGTGTGTATACCACTGCGGTATCCATGGTTTATCTGCAACATAGAGGATTTTCATTGTCTATGTAGCCAGGCAGGATTTTCATTGTCTATGTGCCAGGCAAATGCATGTTATAACAAAAAACGGGCTTTGTATAACATATGTAATGCCACTATCCCGTGTGACCAACTGCAGTCAAGATATTTCATTTAAAATTTAAATGAACATTTCTAAATTCCAGTTAACAGGGAAGTCTTTTCTGTGTTCGGAGAGAAATACGGCCGTGGACACGTACAGTCCCCAGCGAAATGATAGCACGTCTTCATTATAGTATCGCCTTTCCCATCAACTAGTCTCGCAAGACGCTCAATTTTACTTAACATTCACTCGATCCAAGGCGACATTAAATTTAAATGTAGGTCCTACAATATTCATGTACTCCTCAATTGATCTTTGCCGGGGTTTACAAACGTGAAGAGTAATAGAATTCCAGGAATTCGTCTAACCACATTCCTCGTTGTGCGTCCGCAAAATTGTTGCCACAATAAAAGGATTCAATTTTCAAATGGAAGTCACCGGCCTCCATGGTGTAGTGGTTAACGCCACGGACTACATGCTGGTAGGAACAGTGTTCGGATCCTGCTTGTGGATCTCACTTTCCGACTTCAACCCAGAGCGAGTGCTCCGCAAGGTTCAATGGGTAGACGTAATGCCACTTATACCGACCAGTGTCCACAACTGGTTTAACAAAGGCCGTGGTATGTGCTAACCTGTCTGTGGGCAAGTGCATATAAAATATCCCTTGCTACTTATCAATTTGGAGTAGCGGGTTTCCTCTCTCATACTAACATAATCTTCTGTCGTGGCCACGATAGACGTGCTTGAACCTTACTTGGATATAAGCACGTAAATAAGTTATAACTAACTAACTAACTAACTATGGAATGTCGGATGACGTCACACCAACTGTGTTTACAATGGTTGAAACGCCATCTAGCGACGGTGTTAGTTAGTCAGTTACATTTTATTTACGTGCCTATATCCAATTAAGGTTCAAGCACGTCTGTCATGTTCACGCAATCCAGAGTAGTGGGTTTCCTCTTTCGTACTAACTCTAGCTTCGGTTATGTGCACGCAGTCATTCGGCTTCTCGAACCTCAGACGGACGGATGGACAAACATACAGACGGATGGACGGACGAACGTTCAGAACTAAACGAAGACAACAACTGAAATCGGGTACACATTATTTTAAATTATATAAATAAATAAACTACATTTTAGAACTCGGCAATACTTACAGAAAGAATCATTCTGACCGTCGGTGACCTTTGGTGAGGACAAACTTTTTATAAAACACGTCGCACTATTTTACTACCATAAGATCACGGTACATTCAACCATATTTTAAAAATAATTCAATTACTGTCCATTACTAACCTAAAACAACTTATTAGATTGTGCACATGTTTACTTTTAGCAACAGCCCATAGGGCAGATAACATGTGAACTACTATACATTGCAATGCGTCTACCTATACTTCTTAATTTAGTTATTTATCTGTGTTTATTAATACACACTCTTTACATTCACCTAGTTGTTGCCATTCTACGTAATTTGATTTTTTAATACGAACATAATTATTATATGATGTAGATATCTGTAACCAATGAACGGTATGTTTCCGGTGAATAAATTATGATTATTAGACGAGAATGCGGTTCATATGTCGCTAAACCCATGAATGCCTGGTTTATAGTTTGTATAAAGTGACGTATTCACTAAGGTTAACATCATCAACTATTTACTCCACATCTGACGTGAAAGAAGTGTAATGGGAAATGTGTAACATTATCGTTTTCCTTTCCATCTCGACAACACACATAACGAGACAGAAAGCAGACATTTGATAAAACTTCATAACTATTTCTTTTCACACGGAAATAATCCATCCGTATTCAAACAATATGTGTTCAGCGCATGCGCGAGTCGAACATTACCATCACGTGACTTAACTATCTCTTCTGCGTGTTCATTGGAATCCTTGTACATAGATTGAAAATACGCAAGTCACTAATTTCCCTATACTACGTATTCTGTGGGGTCCGGTGGTTGAGGGAAGTGTGAACAGGTTGGAGGAATATGCATTCCCTCTGCGACTGTTTGCTCGTCCTATTGAGACAACAGTACCAACATAAGCTATTCAGATTACAACAACAACAACAACAATAACAACAACAACACGTTGTCATGCTGATAGGTGTTGTTCTACGCTTGTGGTTGATGTATAGAAAAGTCTTCGGCTGCAAAGTTCAAGATGGATGCTGTTCATATATTGATTGTCTTGTTGCACGTTGATGCGAGTCTCGGGGAATCTTGGATCCTCACATCCAGGTCTGAACGCTCAGATGATCAGTCATCATTCCTGTTATCTAGATTCCAACAGACGGAACAACTCACAGCTTGTACTGGCCGAAAGATCCGTCAAGATGACGGCGTCGAGTCTTTAATCAACTGTGCCGTGCGATCTCTAGACGTGGACAAGGCGCGGGGCTTTACGTATGAATCGCGAGATAATACCTGTACAGTCCACTTCCCATGTGAGCAGAGAGCAGGGACAACGAAGAGAGCAGGAGCTAAACAACTCGATAAGGACTGCTACGTCTTCAACACGAAGCCCACAAGAGTTTTATGGTGGACACGACATAATTCATGCTTTCAATCTTCTTTCGACAAATACGTTTGGGCCGTTGCACAAAACAATTGTTCTCAAAAACTAAAACCTCTGGCCGTACCCAATTATAAAGCAGAACTGATGGAAGTTTACAACTGTTCAGGGCAATCTCCCTGGTTCCGCATTATGTATCACTGGTCTGGTGGAACATCTGGAGCGGATAAGAAAGCTAACACCTTGCTTGAATCTCTGCTCAATGGAAGTCGACCATGTCTAGTGGTTAATGATCGGGAGGACGGATGGAAGTGGAAATCAGATAATTGTGGACCGTCCTTGCCGTATAGGTGTCAGTATCTGGTTGCGCCTTCACTGGATGGTCCAAGGGTATCATGTATAAACAAATAATATGATGCAATCTGAGAATGCACAAGCTAACATTAACAGTGGCCCGCGCACTTTATTATAAGCATACAATGTCATGTGACAGGAAATGATCATGTACAGTCTAGTCTGTATGGAATGTCGACCGGCCTCCGTGGTGTAGTGGTTAACAGTGTTCGAATCCCGCGGGTGTATTTCACTTTCCGACTCCAACCCAGAGTGAGTGCTCCGCCAGGCTCAATGGGTAGGTGTAATACCACTTATACCGAC
>JAUTCZ010055551.1:0-10446 GCA_032273805.1 Melanodrymia brightae | reverse complement strand
TCTCTCTCTCTCTCTCTCTCTCTCTCTCTCTCTCTCTCTCTCTCTCTCTCTCTCTCTCTCTCTCTCTCTCTCTCGATTAGAGAACTTACTAAAAACACGCTGCCGCCACATATGGTATGCTTACAGATTATCAGCAAGCAACGTTTTATATACACATGTTTCATAGACATGGTAGCACATACTACGGCCTTTAATAGGCTATACCATTTGTGTAGTGGTTGGAACGGGAACTATATAATAAGATAACTATTGCAACTACACATTTGGGATATTGGCCACGGACAGTTGAGCTTTCTGTCTGACTAAAATACGTGTACGTTTGCACAATAGGCACGGCGTAAAAGGAACGTCAGTCCGGTAGGATATTACCTACAAGTCTTAGCTCATCTCTCGCGAGCACCTAGTAACGTCGTGAGTATACATGTCCCGTCGACTTTGCCTTGTGCAGAAATACGAATTTGGCCATGTCAATGTTTTTGTCGTTTAGATTTTAATAGAAAATAAACAATAAAACTAGGTGAGATTTATTCAACTCTGGTTTGTCCGATAGCGTTATACATTGTTTCGGACCTATATATTCATTCCTTCGGACTTGTATTGAGTTAACACCGGGAAATGCGCACTAGACAAGACAAGCAGTACTTTAAGAGCACTTTAGACCAACACTACTACCCTATGGCCAGGCTAGCACCACAAGTATACAATGCATAATAGAGCCAGTAACCTACAATCTCGCATTCACAGAGTAAGCTGGGATTCACAAAGCTAAGCTCTAATCAAATGTGACGAGTAGGGAAAAATGGCTCATTTGTTTAAAAGGTAGATTTTCTGACAGAGTGCATATCCTTGGTCAACATAGTGGCCGTGTTCTTCGTGTAGCTCACCATAGCTCGAATTGACACGAATTATGTCAATCAGGAAAAGTAAACGTCTGCTTGCTCTTAGTGATATCGGTCAAGATTCGTGTCCCCAAACTGACCGAATATTGAATAGCATGGTCGTCTGCGTTTTGCCGTGCTAACTTTACGTTTGTTTCTCGTCTACCCTGATTTACACACGTAATATAATACTAGATGTCATACGGTGCGGAGTTAGAACAATTATTTGCTTTTAATATGTAGCGTGTGTAAGCGATCTCCAGTAGCTGAGGGTGGGCTCCATTGTCGAAGCATGCAGACCGACACTGCGTCTGCCTGCTGGACCAGCATCATTCGATTCATTAAGCGTGTTTGCTTATTACATCAAGGAATGAACCTGAAAGGGGCAAGAAGAGTCGACATGAACTGTTGGGAATAAATCGATCCCCCATAAAATATCATTTTAAAATATTTAACGCTGGTTTACTCCTGTACTAAAATATATTATACAGTTATGTGTTTCTTATTTTGAAGAGTATAATTATTTACAGACCCGTGCTGCCAATCTCAGAGTATTCCATTCATACCTAAGTGATAAACAATGGAGTGTGTTTATAATAACGTATTTATGAAATATACGGTATATTGATAAAGATAACACGTAAATGTGCGTGAACTAACCGACACGGGGCGCGATCAGAGAATGTGGAAGTGTTTACTAGCAGTTATTGCTGGCCCCAGCCTTGGAATGTCTTCTGAGGGTTGTCTTCTGCATTCTTTCATTCACTTTCACCTTCTCTTAAATTCCTTCCCCAAGATTATTGCACCCGCGAACACTTTGATAAATATACAATAGACAGTTGCCTCCAGCGTATTGGTGTTTCGTGCACGATGCCACAAACAGAATGAGAAACAAAAATAATCAAATACATGCGAGGAACGACGAAAACTAATGCATTGAAAATAAACATAATTAAAATGTTTTATGGCAAGACAAAACAACATGTTCCCCTCCCCATCTTATTAATTAAGGTGCAAAATCGGCCAACATAATAATAATAATGAAATACATAGAACATAATTATTATGTCGTATGGTTTTGCTGTGCGAATCAGTGTCACATCATTGTCGTCATACAATAATTATGTACACCAGATATAGGCAGCTGTTTACAGAAAATGTGTTCTTATGGTATGATTTATAAACTATTATATAAATCACATGTCATTCTAAAGCTGGAGACAAGCCACAACGTTTTCTTTAACTCATTTCACTCACAAATTAGTATCTTTTGCTTAAATGTCCTTTTATTACTCGTCCCATCTTCATCCATCTAACTGGGTTTGTTTCATCATAATCAGAAAGTAGATAATCTATAGTGCTATTCATTAACAGTTTGTCGTTCTTCTTGTAAGTCACCCAGACAGCATAAGCCGTGTTAAAACTAATACAATAACAACGCATAGTGCTGTCATATCAAGCTGGTCATGAGAAATCCTCTATTAAACAGCTAACTTTATATTGGAGCACTTCGTATTACCTCAACAAAAACTATCTGTTGTACTACAAAATAAATCGCATTAATCGACGACCTGTCTGTTATGGACACTGTTGAATACACTTCTCGTTGACTGCTTTACGCAGGTTGTGTTTGACTAGGCTGTGTGTGTTTGTATTGGCTATCGAAGTGCTTGTTGTGTTAATCCTGTATCCGCGGGAGGTGGGGAGATAAGCAAGCCGGGTGGTGATTCTGAAACTCACTTCAAGTCTTTCCGTGACACGGCTTTTGCCATTACACGCAACTAACCCTCGTTGTGGTGTGTGGGTTAGGGCGCACATGATCCACGTGGTTACAGTAGACCTCACATAGACAGAGTTTGCTTGTGCAAGTTGCATGCTATCATAATGAATACAAGCAGTTGTCAAAAACTGATTTCCATAAAAACTCAAAGAGCAGATTGTAATGTATAATAGATAATCTACATGCGTGTCTGTTAGATATAAGTTATCTTATAACGCGTTGTTCTTAAATGTTTCTAACAAGCGAAAACGAATTAGATACGTTTTTACACAATGAGTTTTAAGATAAATGATATTTAACGGACACGATTGTGGTATTCTATTTGTTACATGTCTTAACGTGTGTGGGGCGGGGGTGTTTTCAAATAAGCATAAGAACAGCTACGGCCTAACTGCTATACCAATAAGGCTGTGACAGAGTTTTGTGATTTATAGTACAATAGTTTAGCTATCATTGTCTCCCGCCTTGGTTACGGTCTGCCAATGTTAAGGTTTTACCCAAGACATCGGTGGGTTGAAATATACGATTTTATGAGTTTTTATTGTCATCGATGCGAATTTGTTTGGTTTTGTGCACCCTCTAATGAGAAGCGCGCCTGACCGTGCGCTGTCCACTCCGCGGGAGTCTGCTTCATGGATATTGTTAGTGATGAGAGTTCGTTTGGTGTTGTGCACCCTCTAATAGGACGCACGTTTCGCCGTGCGCTGACCACTCTGCGGGAGTCTGCTTCATGGGTATTGTCAACGCACAGAAGCTGTCTCAATTATCTGTAATCCAGTTGACACAGGAGATAAACACTGCAATCTGCTTACATGGAGTGGATCAGAGTGACCTCTAGCTGTGACACCTGACCCGCCAGTCAAATCCACTCCAACGACCAGTGTGTTTTCGTAAGTAATATCATCACACAAGAAAACTAATCCGAACAATTGGAAAGAATTTCCGCCTTGTGTACAATCCTTATTACCAGTCCTTTGGTCCTTTAATAACGGACGATACATAAGAGTCGGGCATGGATTGAAGGTGGGTTGTTGTTACCCTAATGGTATTACGCTTGACACCAAATAACCGCTAATTAAACAATTTGCTGTACTATTAAACTAACATTCCTCTTCCTGTGATTTATCACAGCCTTGGAAATATCCCGTATAAAATTTATTTCTGCATGCCATAATTTCTAAATAATTATCAAAACTTCTACATGACAAAACTTCTACATACCAAAACTTCTACGGTCATGACAAAACTTCTACATACCAAAACTTCTACAAGTCAAAGCTTCTACATACAAAACATCTACATGCTAAAACTTCCACATACTAAAATGCGTACATGCCAAAACTTCTTCATATCAAAACTTCTACATGATAAAACTTCTTTATGATAAAGCTTCTACATGACAAAACTTCTCTATGCCAAATTAATGATTTCACTCTTACATACATTTATGTACTTTTAGTGTTTTAAACATTTGATGGCTACACCATTCTGACGTGGAGATAACTGACCATGAAAGTTGGTTTTTGTAAGTAAAAGTTTTGGGAGGTTACCATAATTATAGGCACCTAATTATAGAATGTGATATTAAACTGGTCCGCAGTTAACGGTTCTGTTTGGCGAATTCAATTACCATAGAGTTGTTAATTAGTGGGAATCAGCCATGACATCATCAGTATCCACTGTCACGTACAGACGTGCTAAATGTACAGACTGGATTCACAATATGCGTACACTGTTTTAACAGATTAATACTCGTCACGTTTTCAATACGTTCCATGCGTCCAGATGCTTCATATTATCACATTGTACGGGCAAACCCATACATAATTATATGCCTACATCGTGTCAAATACATTATTCAAGATTAGCACTAAGAAGCTATTGGCAATTACCTATATTGGCCTACAATAATTCATAAATATGTACATGTATATTATGGATAATACTGTTTGTCTTACTCTTACAATCAACATCAGCAATACTAAAATGTAAATACTAGTATAATATGTATTCCATTTTTATAACAAACTATTATAAAACTAGCGATGTAATACGTTATCATTATCCCCTCTAATTACCCATAATACACTGACTCTTCAGCTACGTTCAAATTAATCTGACCATACTTGAGTTACGTGGAAGATCACAGTTTTCACCATGGGGTCGGTCATTGACAGAATTCACACGCGTTATTAACTAACTGTCCGCGTCAGCCTCAATTGATAAACGTTTGAGGCAAAATTCATCTCATCATCTCTTTTCACCATCGTGTAATTTTCAAGTTTGACCTCATGTCAATATCAAACTGTGACGCATGTTCAATTTACGTTACAATAGCACGACTATTGGGAGAAGCGAACCTCATTGAATATTGTCTGGAATTGAACAGTAACCGGGTTTCATCTCATTTATCTGTTTCTGGTTTCTTGTTATGATGCAAAATATTCTTGGTGTAGTTTCTTTTGTACGATATAATAATTATAGCTTTGAAACACCAAATTTCGTTCTGTTCAATGCGTATTAATGTGTATCAGTTGCGTAGGAGGAATAAAATAAGGGTGCAAGTGGGGGCGGGTGTGGAGGGGTGTGGTGGTGGTGGAGGAGGAGGTGTGGCACTCGTAGGTGGTGGGCGAAGCTCTTCATATAGGGTATACATGTACTTTTAAATATTGTTTTAAACCCATGTTATAAATTCAAAAGCGACCGTTTCTTCAGACAATTGTATAATCTATTTGCGTTTGAAAACTATTTTTACGCCCGTAACATTATTGTCGGCTAATGGACGCGGGCGTAATTCAAAGAAACCCCAAGCTAGTATTGAGTGATGGCGCGGGTACGGGTAGGGGTAGCGTCCTTCAGATGTACAGGATTGATGTTTGATTTCCAAAATTAAACATGCTAGTACAGAACATGTATCGTTTATTTTCTTCAAATTGAAAATGATCAACCCTATACATTAAATACTAATATCTGATAAAATATGTGTTATCAATGTCACTGTAGTAATACATTCAGATGTCAAACGGTAAAAAAATGTATACGTCAATTAATACGTTATATCCCAAAGATGTTTTCTCCACAAGTTCTTATAACACTTCTAGGTGTCATCAACCAGATCCGTTGCATAATAAATATTATATATAGTAGCTTATAAAAAGACACAGGTAGTGTTCATTAATATTGGTTGTATTATGTACAATGTTGTAGGGAAACAAAACTGGTTGGCAAACGTGTGACATTCTGAAACGTATATAATAATTATGCTCTCAAAACAAATTTGCTCCAAAATCTGCAACATTGCCTCTGTCAATACCACTTATGCGCCAGGTGCGAATTTAGGGTTGGGAGTATACATAATGCATTGTTCTGTAAGAATTTGGTTCCCCTATATCTATAGTCACATCCCACTATTCACGAACTCTGGACCCGCACTTGGGCACGCACAAAATAACACGACTGAATAACATACAAAGTCAATGACATTTTCCTTGTTGTAAATAGTCGCGAAATGTCAAGTGTTCTTTTTAAACCAGTGTGAAGAAGATGAACAAATATCGTTATATAGGCCAGACTACACAACTTACGTACATGCATTTGAAATACGATTGACGCATGTGCTTCAAAATAAAAGTACTATATACTATTATACTATTAGTTGGCTAGATTACACAATCCATGTATATTCAACTTTAAAAGAAACGTACAAAAATATAGAAGCATTAACAAATAAAATTATGTTTTCACCTATACAATGTATAATGTATTTTGAACTATTTTTCTCAGGTATTGTATAGAGCTCTGTCACATGAGGACATTGCATTAAATTTTAAACATCCCGTGAGATCTTGACCTATTTCATTTTTGCACTTCTTTTAGTGTTGAGTATAATATTATATGGACATGCATTGACATTAGGTATTCTACTGGCGTAACTTGCTTTGTGCTAAGGGCAGATAACTGAGGAATATCTCCCATTAAGATACATGCATTTGGACCGTACATATAACAGATCTATTGCTGTTTAGTAATAAGCAGCGGTTTTTCTCTCTTATACTAACACAAACTTCTGTCCTGCGTGGGCAGTCGAGGGCAGACGTGCATGAACCTCAGGTAAATAAGTTATAACTAACTAATTAACTAACTAACGTAATGTCAGATTCGTAACAGAGGTGCCAAATTCTGTGAGTAGTCTTCTTGTAAACGCCTAATATGGCTGTGGATACCTCTAATTCGCTTGAAACTTTGTTAGACTTCTTTTTTAATAATACTATTTTATATTCGTCTGAAAATAAATATAATGACTGCAGGTCGAATTTTAGTCAAGAACGATAAACATAATTATATATTTTAAGTATGTCACTTTTCTTTTGATACCAAATGTATAATGGGATATGTTAGACATTGTTTTTAGACTATATGTAATTGCTTTGCATAATCGTTAATATATCGTCATGAAAATGTTTCCTGGTAAACAATTTGACTAACCATTAGTGCTTAACCTCTAATATATGACGCAATGATAATTTATGTCCACGAAGTCACACGCTCACACCCTTGAAATGGCGTCCCAGGACTCTGGGTTCATCAGTTGTATTTAAATGACTTTCTTGTGTTTGTATACACCTAAAGTATGCACGGATATTGAGACTTGGGCAAGCAAGATGGTTTTCCGCTGACTTCACGTCACGTACGTAGCACTGCACGCGAGCTAATATTGGTTTAGTTAGAAGAGTTGCATTTCGGTTTGAAATAGAAAGCTAACGGAACAACGTATGGAGTGGAGGGGTGGAACACGTTATTAAAAAAACACTTTACGTCCACTCTTCGAAAAAATAATGAATTTTTTGTTATTGAAGGTCGACTTTTCTTTAGAAAATGACGCACCCCGCTCAAACAGTCCTGGCCACGTGATAAAAAAATAAAATTAATGTATAAATATAAAAAATATACCACCCATGTGCACACGTGAAAAACGAACTTTCTGCACCAATAGGCCTTTTCTTTCACAGTCCAACACTATAACAGGGCGGCCAATCCTGTAGTTTTTAAAAAAGAAGGCCAGATTAACCGTCCGTCTGACGTTCGAGAGGTCGAAGGATCGATCTCGCTTAGTAGACCCGTTCGGTTCTTTTCCGTTCTAAGATTGGTATATCAAAGGCCGTTATCCTGTCTGTGGGAAATGCATATAAAAGACCCCTTGCTGTCATTTGGTAAGAGAAGCCTATGTGGTGACAGCGGGTTCTTTCTGGGACTATGTGTCTATAAAACCGTATGTCTGACATCCTAACGCCAGTGATAACTAATCAATGTGCTCCAGTTGTTTTCTTAAAGTTTGAGACAAACAAAAAATGCCTCGGCACTCTTTGGACACCGGGCCTAAGTTGACTTGAAAAAAAAACCTTTGAGATGATCGTTTATTGCTCTGTGAATTTTAAAGGATTTCACGGAATGAAACGAATAGCCTGATCCATAAAACAAGATTGGCATTTTACCTACAAGTAAGATGTAAGAAAAAACAATAAAACTAGGTGATGTATGCTGGTTTGGACTAAGAATCCTCTAGGTATGCAGGTCCGATAGTATTATACAGTATACATTGTTTCGGACCTATATATCATTATTTGTACACTGACGATGTGAACAATTGTGATCGATAACTACAAGTCAGCAGCACGCAACAGATTGCACGGTACATCAAAGACCTGCTGTTTAATACGAAACACACAATCTTTGAACGCGTAATCCCCCAATTATCAAATATGACACAAAAATCATCAATATCAAACACGAGTTTAGATCAAATAAAGATTATGTGAAGTGAGAAGCACAAAAGCTTCACAATTGCACAGATCCAAGTGGTGTTCATTGATCGATCCAGTTGACTGTCGTCTGGCGTATATGTGATCCAAACAATGTTCGTCCACAGGTGATTACGAGAGAAAAGGTAGGTGATTTAGCTAGCTAGCTTTCATCCCGCCTTTACCAGCGCGATGACTGACTGTGGGTAAACACGCAACCGGTAATAGTATAGTACAACAAAATACCGCCGCCGCTCGAAAGGAAATACTTTATAAACGGTTTCCAAATGAAAACGTGATTGTCATCTTTTCAAATGTTGTTAAGTCGTAAAGTCTATTTTAAACTCATAAAAACGACGTAATAGGTAATCTCCCATTTTAAGCTTAACTGTCGCTTAAAGACATCTCAGTGGCTGACAGAGGCTATTAGACGTGGTCTGCTTACGGCTTGTGTTGATGCAGTATATAGTACTCGCAAAAAGTAGAGCACAGTTTGTCACAGACTGAACTGATGGCTTATTTGCATAGTATAATATAAACTATTCAGCGAATTCTATATTAAAGTGGTAGTGGGTCTATTCGCAATGGATACAAGTCTTTGGCCTGCTTCGGGTCGTTGTGGGGTGGGAGTAGGGACTGTTTGGGAGTTTGTTTTTCAATCCTACCACAATTATAGGTCACCATGTTATGGCAATGATAACAAGGATGTTTTCAAATGACATCCGTTCACTGACTACATGTATGAATTATTAAGAATGAGAAATTTTCCAGGATACACATACACATCCGTTACAAACAAAACGGAGAGACATTGCGATAATAGATGTCAAAGAGACACCAAACGCAGAGACATGCGGTAATGGATGTCAAACCGACGCCTAGAGCAATTGTTGGTAACCTGAAGGCTGCAGTACATCTTGGAGGAAATGCTTTAATGCGCATGTCGGAAACCACGGACCCTGGCGGGCATGCTGGCTGGGAAGACAGGATGGGGAGATGTAGGCAAAAGGCAGCGACGATGAAACTTTATCTTTTGCACTTTTAAAAGAAAGTCCATTACTTTGTTTGAACAGTATATATATATACTTTGCACAGACGTACAGCAGTTTGTGCTGCATACAATATAACAGAATGAAAAGCCCGATCATTGTACTGGTTGCATATTTGGAGTGCTTAAGATATATCTAAAACGATAGATGCAAAATTGTTTTGAAACGACACACTATCGCAAGTCCTGTTGTCCATTGTGCACCAAATTGTATAGATCGCTTTAATGTTTCACGGTTGACTGTTCATGTTTGTATTTGTATTTGTCGTGTTTGCAACAAGTAGTATTTTACAGCAGCATCGTTTGTTAGTCTGTAGGAATGTGAAGAGGTTTTTCTTTCGTGGCTCTCTTTATTTTGGTGTGATAACAGTCGCGAAAAAAACACAATATGAGGCTCTTATGGCTTGTGAAGCTCACCTTATAATGACCTTAACTAGATTGAATAAAACACAGTTAACATTAGAGACTGTGCATCAGTGATCACCTCAAGTTGACCTTTATACGCACGCCGATGAGCTGCCATGTACGTTAAACCTTGCATTCTAACCGTGCAATGATCAGTGATATATATATGCATTATATTCAAGTTATTTAACAAATTTCTTCATTAGGCAAGCGAATGAATGAATGAATAAATGAATGAATGAATAAGTTAAAACTATGTACCTATCTAAATCTCGTTGTACATGTAATATAAGTGGTATCTAATGGCCACTCGTGTGTTGTATTAATTCTCTATAGCTATAGACACATTCATATAGGAAATGCCTGGATTTTATTTGACCTTCTATGACCATGATGTTGTTATGAAATATAATCATTTAATAACTTTAATACATTTAATACAATAATTATTGGCTTTAGTGGTGGATGTGGGGGTGGGGGGGGGGCGAGGGCATTGGGTACGAGAAAATAGCGTCCGCATGTCTGTGGATATTTCAT
>JAUTCZ010055540.1:0-10447 GCA_032273805.1 Melanodrymia brightae | reverse complement strand
AGTAAAACAAACCCCTATAGTACCCCTACATTCTTCTAAATCAATATAATTTTAGTATATAGCAGTAGTAGTAGTAGTAGTAGTAGTAGTAGCAGTAGTAGTAGTAGTAGTAGTAGAAGTAGCAGTGGTAGTAGTAGTAATAGTAGTAGTAGTAGTAGTAGTAGTAGTAGTAGTAGTAGTATCATAATAATTATGGTTAACTGTTTTAAACGTATAATTATGTACATGTAGTAGTCATATTGGTAGAGAGGTTGGAGTAGCAGTTGTTGTTATACTAGTAGTTGTAGTAGTGGTTGTGGTAGTAGTAGATATAAGTACGTAAATAAGCTATAATTAACTAGCTCTTCTGTTCAAATTCTGCCCGACCGTCAGCAATGCTTGAAATGTAGTACAGAATATACCATTATTATAAGCATAGCTGCACATTTTCGCGCTGTTCTGTATGTTAAAAGAGCGTAAAAGGAGTAGCCTATGTGGCAGCAATGAGTTTTTTCTGTCGTCCTGTAGACTATGTATCGTAATTATCATAATTAGATATGATATTATAATACCGAGTGGCCAATGCTTAATAATGTACTGATGTCGTTAATACATAGTGCCGACAGGTTCGTCCCTCATGTCTATGGGAAAAGATGAATATACAATGTATACCAATATTCCTTTTTGCCAATTAGTCGGGAAGAATTTTAAGAAAGGTGGAATTTTGGTGTGCAAGGCATTTTATTGTATTTTTACTCTGCTTATGGTACTGATTCAAAATGCATTTGATTCCACTTTGTAACATTTGGGCAATTTGATTTATTTAGCCTCAAAGTGGCGGCCATCTTGGATTTACATACAATTTGTAGCTTTACGTTCGGTTGATGGGGGAAAGGAATCATTTGGTTTGTGTACAAGGTGTGGAAACTAGCACATATTTGACACCAATCACTATCCGATGATATTTGTACTCTAGCGGTGTCATTAAACACACTCTATCATACAATGGCATTTTATCAAATATAATGCATTTTTCAAGTGTTTAACATGAATATTATTCAGGATTATTTTTTCATTGAACTCTTGTATTAGTAGTCATTCGAAGAAATGTTACGTTCTTTGTTCCATTTAGAAGGGTTGTAGAAGTCTCTAAGTGTAAAGTTCACTGTAATGTAATACCAACGTTCAATATTCTCCTGTCTTTCCGTTAAACGGAAAATATCCATTTCAAATGGTTTCCCCCTATCTGTATAGTTAATCGGTTTATCCCAAACTAATTTGAATCATTTCCGCTATGTCGTTCAGTTGAGTAGCACGTGTTAAGGGGTCACTGAGGTTATACCTGTATCTAGAATCATGAATGGCGTTTTGTGAGTTTGCAGAGAAATATGTTTCTATTTATCCGACAGGAATTTAGCTTGTCAAACAAGAAAACGATAAGATATAAACAGTTACTGTTGATGAAAACAATTAATAATTTTTAAACATTATTAACCAGTGGCCATGTAAAGCATTTCAGCTACATTAATGGTCATGTACATTCATTAATATTAGGGATGGTATTGTTATAATGGTAGAGTTATCGCTTCATAGTTCAAAGAGATTCAAATGTCAGTATGCGACTTTGGTATAAACACACTCGCTTTTGGTACAGCGTTGGCATTGGGTCCCGACCTTTGATAGCGGACCGTACCCAAGGGTGTTTAAATATTCAGTGGACAAGGCACCTTAAACCCAATGCAGTCAGTCAGTTGGTAAACACCGTTGCTTGTGTACAAAGAGACATATCAACATTCAAATTAATCGTATATCACTAGATACGAGTTTGTTTATGTATTCTTACGGATATTTGTAAGAAGATATATTTTGCTCCTGTTAACCGTATCCTACTATTGTATATATACATCTTCCTCATATGCCGTAGATTACGACCTGAGCGTAATAAATTCTTGTCTTGTCTTGATAAAATTTTGGCTCAGTTGGTATTGGATTCCATATTTTTACACCGAGTGACAAATGTAAATAAAATAAGTAAACTAGTGTTAATTGTTATGAATTGATAATTGTTATTAATTGTTTATCTTTATTAATGGTTAATTGTTCTGGTGTGTTACGGGAATTCCACATAATACAGTCGCTCCAGCCAACAAAAATGCTATCTGAAGCGAGTAACTTTATACAAACCTTGACTTAAAGTTCTTAGCATGAGAAAACTAACATTGTTCAGATAATGTATTTCACTCTCTTTGTCTTATTACAAAATGTTTATGGATGATTTGACTAGTATCCAGTAAGGTATACACCCGTGCTCAAAATATCTCGCATCGATCGCTTTCCATTACCGGTTTCTTTCTAATTTCCTGAAGAGCAAATTTATTACTGACTGAAAACATGTGATATGGATGATGAATTTCTTATATGTGATAGTATTTCTTTTAGAATCCTACTTTCATTACGTTTACGAGACTGTAGAAAACTAAAGACCCATTCTCGTCCTTTATACAGTAATTGGATTTGGCCGATCAATTCCGACAAAGAATGGAGTTGGCCTGTGATGGCAACAAGGAACTTCATCACTGCGAGTTGTCGGGTCGTAAACGAAGTTCGTTCACTGCGCCTGGGGCTCATTACTGACTTGTAAAGTCATTTACAATAGCGCCAAGCATGCATCGTATCTTCTGCAAATGGGACGTAAAAGAGAAGTCGACCTTAATAATGCCCATGGTAGTTATTTGAATTAGTTAGTTCCAGCAAATTTATACTGTATCCTCCTCATAGAGCGGGGCGCAGCTCTGCGCAAGAGCGTCCGATTGAGGCTCGATGGGTCGAAGGATCTATCCTCCTCAGGGGACCCGTTGGGCTATTTGCTGTTCCAACTAGTAATCCACAACTGGTCTATCAAAGACCGTGGTGTGTGCTATCCTGTCTGTGGGAAAGTGCACATAAAAGATCACTTGCTGTTATTCAAAGAACGAACCTCGGGCTAACGCTCTTGCCCTGAGCTACATTATAATGAACATCAAATTTTAATCTTTTAATTACAGAGTGAGCAGTTACTATTGTCTCAGTAAATCTGAAATATTCCTTCCATCGTTCGCATCTATGAAGTATATCTCCCAAGCGAACAATCTCAAAACTGTAAACGCATTGAAGACTGCCAAATACAATCATTTAAATACATTTATTTGTACTGTATACATATTCTGTTTCTTTTCAGTGCTTACAATGATCGCAGGACTTTTGGTTTTCCCATTGGGATCCGGTTCAACATTCTTTCGTCGTTATTGTGGAGACCACGCTTCCGCTTTCAATGCAGGGCATTGTTTGATTGGCTGGAGTTATATGCTGGGAATTATGGGAACTGCAATTTCTATGTTTTGCCCATTCTTATCACAATTCACAGACATGAAAGCAAGTGAAATATTTTCTTAATGTTCAGCGATGTAAATGAAATATGGGATTTAATATATTTTGATATCACAAATTAATAACTATATATTTGAGTAATATTTAAGTATCCATGCTAACGGATACGAGTGAGTACATATTTACTGCGGCATCACAAAAAGACAAAAACTGGATTCAAGGAAGACAAATATTCTCGATATTTCTTTTTGATTTTAAAGAGAATCTCTCACCATTTTCGGGAGAAAATGGGCACGACGTGCACGATGGCATGCAGCTCGGGCTCCAGACAATAGCGTGACCTTAAACAGTGTATTAACTATCCAAAAGGCTATTTTTGGCGATCGATTCGTATGTTGTAAACAGAGAAATTTATGTAATATAATGACATTTTGACATTTCTGTTGTTGTTTGTAGTCATGTAATAAATGTAATTATATAGATAAACAAGGACAGTATTTTAGCTTCTGTTTATTATGATTAAACGCAAATTCATTTGTTTGCATCTCTTTGTCACGTGATCCCCATTTTCCCGCCAAAATGGTGAGCGCTTGTCTTTAATTATTGAATGGACCATGTCAATTTTATGTAAATTTTGCTAATGCTATAAATAACTTTTAAATGGTTCAAAATGTTGTCTTTTAATATTGATAGATTTATTTACTTAGTTAGTTATTGATATTAATACACAAAATTTTTATTTCTAAGAGGCTGTTTCAGTGTTTGTGAATTACATCGTTTATTGTTCATTGTTCGATGCGCCATTTCCATTCTAAAAATGAAATGTAACCATTGTTGGTTGTTTAGTTCTTCTGGCCCTGAAGATGATTGACATATCATTATACCAGTTGATTTCATATCAGGATAATTTTGGAAGTACGTTTTGAAGCTTTCATGCAGTATAACAGTTTTAGAAGTCGCTGAAAGTGATCGTGAGAGACAGATCACGGCAGGTAATAATATTATAATATGTAGATAGAGTTCAGACTCTTACATGTATATCTTAGCTTCCAGTCTAAACATGACTTGAATTTGGACATGACCTGCATACGTGTATACATACAGTTTGTACAGATAAAAGATAAAGTTTGTTTGTTTAACAACGCCACTGGAACACATCGATTATAAATCAGCGGTTATTGGACATCAGACGCATGGTTATATTGACACATGGTCTGAGGAAACCTGCTGTCATTGCTACATGGGCTACACTTACCAAAAAACAGCAAGTGGTCTTTTATGTGCACTATCCCGTAGACAGGATAACACACACCACAGAATTTGATAAACCAGTCGTGTACCACTGGCTGGAATGGAAAATAGCCCATAAAATGTTTTGCACTGTGGAGGATTGATCCCTCGACCCATCCCACCACAGGCAGACATTCTACCTCTAGACTACGTCTCGCTCCCTTGCATGAATGGAGCATAGATGTTGGTGTCCACTATGTACAAGATTTTCTTTTAGCCATTGTTTCAAAACGTTGGGTAATTTTCAGGAAAATACTTAAAAAGAGACTAATATATATATATACAAAATATTTTTAGCCAATTACCAAACGTTTTAGCCAAACTTTTAGAAAATTTGCCATCGTCTAATTTGGCTACCCACAGGATCTATAAAATTATCATTGGTTAAATCGTTTAATTGTTGTTACAGCTTGTTGAAGTCTGAGCCTGAAGACACTGTGGCACCATGAGCCGACTCGACTACATGTACCGCAAGGTCCTACTTACCAAGTTCTTCACAAAAGGATGGGGAAAACCAGAAAATCTGAAAAGGTAACCACAGTTAACCCGTCTATAATCAGCACTTCAAATAAGTCCCATATATGTACATACAATTAGGCTTGAGCTTCAACCTCTATATAAAGGCCACCTGAGATAGGCCACTTTTGTGGGTGCATTATGTTACCTTTATTGACAGGTTTTCTAAAACTAAGTTAATTAATTTAGCTGTAATTTTGAAAATAGAAGGCTTCAAAATCATTCATCTTACATTTCTTATTATTAAATGTTTGGCCTATTGTCACCCGTTGACCGAGTGTAAATTGTTTGAGCATAGATGTTTTTAGAAATTCAACTTCCTCTAGACAAGCTTGCATTATTGCACAGATATTTCTCACCATATGTTGAGGTAAGCATATGTTGAGTACATGCATTTTAATAACTTTTCTATCAATTATACACCCTAAATCAGGATTTTATTATTTCAGGATTTTTGAATTTCGAAAAATACTTTCTAATAGAGAGACTTGTCAGCATCTTGTTCCACCAGATTATCCAGTCCATATTGACAAGGTAAGTACATGTAGGATACTACTGTAAAACGGGTAATGTTCGCAATAACACTCGATAGGCCAGTGGAAGATGTTGGGGAGGGGTATGAAATGTTATGATGGCATAGGGGCAATTATGGAACAACAAAACAAATTCCTTTTTTAAATATTGATGGGTAAAATTAGTTTACGATATTCATTATTCTTACTTACTATATCCAATTAAGGTCCAAGCACCATTATTAATTTTTTGTTTGTTAAAACCTTTAACATTTATATTTATAAGAACGTTTTCAGGAAGAAGTTCATGTAGTGAGTATATAATTATAGAAGAGCAATTTGTTTATGTTTATATTGTTTTCAGGAAGAAGTTTATAGTGAGTACAGACTCATGGAAGGGCATTTTGTTTCACCATTTGCAACATATCTGCCAGGAATTGTGCCAAAAGAAGTGGAAATTGCTAGGTGAGTTGATCATTATAGCATACAGGTAAGGCTGTCATGTTTAGATTTGAAGTGATGATATTGTCCAAGACTGGAAGATATATCATTAAGTATATTTGTCTACTAATCTGGAAGGTACAATATATCATGATGTATATTTGTCTACTAGTCTGGAAAGTACAATGTATCATTATGCATATTTGTTTTCTAGATTTGAGGTGATATTGTCCAAGACTGGAAGATATGAAATATATTTGTATGCTAGTCTGGAAGGTACAATGTATCATGAACAATATTTGTGTGGAAAATACAATGCATCACGAAATATGTTTGTCTTACAGATTTCAGATGATTTTACCTAAGAACTGGAAGCACAAAAAGTTGAAGCCTGTCTGTCTTCACCTGGCAGGGACTGGAGATCATGTGAGTAACACAGTTGACTTTCAT
This sequence comes from Melanodrymia brightae, assembly GCA_032273805.1. Lineage (NCBI taxonomy): Eukaryota > Metazoa > Mollusca > Gastropoda > Neomphalida > Peltospiridae > Melanodrymia > Melanodrymia brightae. The sequence goes on along the minus strand of JAUTCZ010055540.1, from coordinate 3,893 downwards.
TCATTTTGCTACCTGCTTCAAACAAATACATGTATATTTGAGATCGTATAAACAAATTTATTATCAACTGATTAATTGGTGTTCAGTGTCTGCACCAAAAGTAAGGGTTTATAATGTATTTTTTTAATGTTATGGAATTTACAAATTATATTCCTAGGTCTTTGTAAGCTCAGTGACTTCTATGAAGTTGTTTACTAATCTTACATAGTTGTTTACATTCTTACATACAATATATATAATATATATATACTATTCATATAATTATACTACAAGTGTCTATAATAAAATATAAAAGTAAAGAATTCTAATGACATGATATTTTATACATTTGTACATATGTTGCGTTGTCTGTTTGTTCAGGGTTATTGGAGAAGACGTTCTTTGTTGGCCAAACCATTACTCAAGGAATCTGGGATTGCTTCTGTGCTACTAGAAAATCCATATTGTATCCTTTGATCCCATTTCTCAAGGTTGAATATCCATCGATAATTTATCATTTAACATATTGATTTTATTGAGTGAATAGAAATGCATTCACGCTATTGTCGTGAAATGCAGGAGAGCAGAAATGTTTGGTGCCAAAGTCAGTGATTGAGATTCTTTAAAGTAGCAGTTATCAATTATCATCTTAATCAATTTTACATTAAAATACACTTATTTTATCCGAAGTTTCATAATAATGTTTTGTTGAGTGCACACATATACTGTAGATCCTGAAATTAATGCAATCATTATAATAATGCGAAAAATACGAGGGAGAATTATTTGCATTAATAATGTAACGCATTTATGTTAACTGATTGCTACACAAATGTGTTAGAAAAAGTACTAAATCAAAGGGAGACCACTCGCATTAATTTCATGTCTTATTTTAGTCTGAAGACCCTTACTCGCATAAATTTAGTGAGGCGTTAATTTCATGATCTACAGTATTCGAGCTATTTTGTCTTCTTTGTAGTAATGTGACAGGAATGAATCTGTGCTCTACCTAACAGTTATTACACATAAATGTTTTATTTCTTAACAAAATTCTCAGATGGCAGCAGAAAACCGAAGCAGCAATTGTAAGTATTAAAGTATGATATACAAATAACTGAATAATTAATATGTATGTTATGATAAGAAACCTGTTGTACGTGCAGTGAGCAATGTCAGATAGCTACTGATGCTTTGAGAACAGGAAGAACAAAATGGTTGGAAAGAATAAATTAATAGGTATATGGTTTTGTGAGATAAGACATTCACTAGATAGCCAATAATGTGCTGAACGCAGGAAGAGCATGAAATCAGAGTTTATAAGACTACTATTATATCAAAGAAAATCACCATTTTGGCGCGAAAAGTGTGATCACATGATGACAGAGTGAAGCAAGTTATACCCAAATGAAAACATTGTACTTGTTAATCTAAATAATTGCAAACATTTATTATATGATTATAAACATCAACAGAAATGTCAAAGTGTAATTATATGTATTACGTAAAATTGCCTGTTTGACATCATACGAGTAACCCGACAAACCAGGCGTGCCGTAACCTGAGTGAGAGATTCAGCATGGGTTCTAGAATACAGTGGCCCGATGCCCACGGCCAGTGATTTTTACACTCGGGCCACTAAATAATTGCTTTGGCCGTGCCCGATGACCAGTAAAAAAATTGATTTATTTACATTAAAAAAAAAAATAACGGTATTGGTCTTCAAATCCACTGGCCCCAAGGCAAGTGAAATTAAAAAAAATTCTAGCACCCCTGGATTTACAATAGAGCCAGTACTGCTATTAAAAATCCCATCGCCACAATCGGAATTTGAATCCAGTACATACCAGTCTTGAGCCTGTGGTATGACCACTACACCAGAGGCTAATATGAGCTACAGTGTACGATTAGATATTTTGATACAAGTTGTTTGATTTTACTGTCGAGCTATATTCTGATTATGTGACGTTTTTATTTTTCAGGCGATCAAGTCTTCATAATGTTTCTGATCTGTTTGTTATGGGTGGATCTTTAATTCTTGAGTCACAAGTTCTATTTCACTGGTTTGAACGCCAGGGATGGGGACCAATCGGCATCACTGGTATATCAATGGGTGGGCACGTAAGTGTTTTATCACTGTTTCTATTGGCAGAATATGATGTACAGATAAAGCAAAGGTTTATCATGCTACTAGCGAAATAAACTTGTTGCATGACATGCTTACTAATTGTAAAGACTAACTGTGATGACATATATTTTAAAAGTACATGTACACATTGTCTTATTTCAAAACAGAAAATTGAGTCTCATTCACTTTGGACTATTTAAATGCATACAAACGAAAGACGAAAGCAATTCCTAATGAGAATGTAAGGGATGTAACTGGAAATGTGTATTGTTTTCAGATGGCATCTCTTGCAGCCACAAACTGGCCCAAGCCAATTTCTCTGATCCCATGTTTGTCCTGGACTTCGGCTTCCTGTGTCTTCACTCAGGTGAGTGAGTTCACTCTGAACTTTCAAACCTTTACACATTGTACATTGTATTTGTTCACTTAAATCAATAATAAATGTCAATTAGAATTTGGAAGGTATCTGTAACTGAGAACCTGATTAAATTTAAAATTATTGAAATCAAGTTATGACAACACATTTTAAAAAATTTAATTTAAATGTTTTTTTCAATTATTGTAAATTGGTTTATTACAAAATTCTGCACTAATCCTCTCCCAAGTTGCAACATTTTTTTTCTTCTTGTTTTTCACATGGGTGATAAATGAGTATGCCAAATAAATTTGAAATGAAATACCTGTTCCTGCAATCAACCTCTGAACTGTTAATTAATGCAGGGTGGTGTTATCTTTATCTGACACAAACCCTCTTCCCTAAAGCATTCCTGCCCCATGCCCCTCACTCCTCCATTCTGCTTCTGCAGCAACTATTTGTGTTCTGGCTATATGCCGGGCATAAACCATTTGTTACAGTTCACATATAATAACACTAAAGAGCTCATGCTGCAACATAATAGTGTTATTGTTCACATTTTACAGTTTGTTAAATTTGTTAAAACTCAACACTAGTCAGAATCATGTTCAAAATTTCTCAAAATGTGTCTGCAGATTGGGTTGGGTTGGGTAATTTTTGGTGTGCTTCCATCAGAAAACTGTTCAAGCACACCTGTCATGGGCACGACCTCCGACTTCGCCAGAGAGTTCTGTCCACGACAGGGTCTGCAGATTTGTAACCAAGTGTATTTATACAGTAACTCTGCTGTGTTACATATTAAAGTTTACGCATGTATCCACTCGTTCTTGCAGGGTGTTATGAGTGGTGCTATTCCATGGGATGTTCTACAGTCGCAGTATTTTCATGATTCTGTTTATCAGAAAGAGATCAGAAAATTAATACATTCTCCAGAACAGGTTGGTTATCCAGCTTTAAAATGCATTGTGGGTGGAAATGATGTAATATTAACATCCGGGTACCTTTTTTCTTAAAAATGATGGCCTTTGATCAAGTGTCACAGTTAAAAAACGATTGATAATTTTAGTTGGAAAACATTGTTTTTCCACGGATTTTTTGGTAATGTAATGGTGGAACGTCGCGTTGAATCTGCGTGACTGATACTGTAAAACATGAAATTAATGCGAGTATAAAATAATGCGCTGGAAAAACTCGGCCGTAAATGTGAGTATTAATTAATGCGCCTACTAAAATCAACTGCTTTTGTTTCTTTGTCAGTTAGCGTAATGCTTGATTTCTTTTGCGCTTGGTGTAAAACGGGAACTCTACTCTCGAACCATACTCTTGTTTGGCATTCGACAATTCAATATCGGTCTCAGGAATTGGATTCGTAATCGTCCGGAGTCTTTTAAGTTTGGGTTCGAGACTAATTTCACAGGAAGTTTCCATTGCGCA
>JAUTCZ010055529.1:0-10447 GCA_032273805.1 Melanodrymia brightae | reverse complement strand
CCTTTCTGATCAAACAATGCATTGCTTACAATGATATTATACGTTTAAAAAATATTTTAGAGCTCTTTTATATTGGTACCATGTGCTGTGGACATGTCATTTTTGGCATTTTCAGCACTTTGAAGACGCAGATCGGTCAAAAATACACCTCGCAGATATAGAAAACTATATATGCCCGTGTTCGGCGTGACTGGCTCTTGAAGATTAAACATGTCCTGTAACAGTTAACATACAACTAAAGAATATTTGAACCAAAGACACAAATTTCGAGCTTGGCACAAAAGTAGGGAGAATGGCCCATATGGATATGTTTTTTTAATGTAACATTTATTTCTATGATAACCAAACGTAAAAAGTTAGTTTTCCACTTACAAAATATTCTAAATCCATTTTGAATAAAAATGTTGTTTTGTTTTTAACTTTTACTGTATCGCCAAATAGTCTAAAGAATGGGAAGTCATTACAATAAACATATGTACAAGTCATTATTATAATGCCATTATATAAACAAGATACTGCAATCCCACCTTGAGTATTTCTATTATTTTAAGTTTGGTGTCCATGACGATGATGTCCTCCTCTTCCTTCTTTTTCTTCCTCGCTGCGATGCCAGCGTGATCTTGACCCATCAGCTTGAGTCCAGTCTCCGAGAGTAGATTCTCATCTAAAACACCTGCAAAACATTTTGATGAGAATTTCTTTTCATGACATAAAGCTCAAAAATATAACCTGGAATCATTTGTTGTAAAAAGTCCTGATAACCTGTATTAGTCCAGCAGCTAGAATATTTCAGGATCAACGAAATACAATTTTATGGCATTTTCTAACTCTAGCTGCTAGACTATATCGTCTTTGTTAAAAAAAGGTAAATTTAGGAGAAAAAATATACATGTATGCATCATTATTTTTCAATCACTTTTACTAAAGTTTATTTTTTAAGATCCCTTTTGGGTTAAACTTGGTCCCCAGGGTTAAAATAGTTCATTGTGACCACCCGTGATTTCAGATGGAAAACACTTTGCTAGTTGAATGCTTACTGTCTGGAATGGGTGTGAGAGGTATTCCGGAAGTCTCCGGGACACAGTCGAGTATGTTGAGCAGAGTCTTGGTGAGGCGGAGCAAATCACTGAACGTGTAGAAACCAAAGTAGATGAGCTGTCGAGCAAGATTGACAACCTGCAACAAGAAATAACAGAAGTACATGTACTATGTAGATAATAATTGTCATTTAAACAATAAACAGATAGATAGCAAATATTCACAACTTCTAATACCAAAAGCCGATGTCTTTTTTGTGCTGGGATGTCGTTAAAAATAAATTCATTCATTCATTGAAAGAAGGAAAATATACACTAAAAATTTAAGTTTTATATCCCGTAAGTTGGAAGGGTGAAAAGTTAACATAAAACATTTACATGTATTACTTGTACCCTTAGATCACATTAGGTTCAACATTGGAAATTTCAATAAAGATTTTGTTTTTTTTCAAATACAATGTATATATAAAACACAATTTCCGTAAATGTTTTGCTCATTTAATATGATAATTCAAAGTATCCATACCAAGCTGTGATCTCATAATATGACACAGATCTAGATAGACAGTATAAGACAAATACGAAGAAGGATATATGTTTTTACCTCAAAAGTTAGTTTATTTTGTTCAGGTACTGGCTCTGTCCATGTTTTGTTGACAATGTTACACAGATAGTTCTCCACGAAGGTGATAGTCTGGGCAAACTTATGTTTCACTTTCTCCTTCTCAGGCACTTTACTGATAGACGATTCATAGCTGAAAACAACACAACACAGTTACATATTTATAACTCATACAAGCAAAGAGAATGGGAGCAATATCTTGCAATCTCTCACAATGTCAATATAACGATTGTGCAACTGTCACATTTAGCTTTCTAATTGGTGCTGGATCTTCCTATGCAGAATACAAATAACCCAAATTGTGATGTCGTAGGATTGTTCTAAAATATAAAAGTTTGTTTGTTTTAACTACACCACTGGAACACATTGATTATAAATAAGTGGCTATTGGATGTCAAACGCAGTTATATCGACACTTGGTCACAGAGGAAACCTACTGCTGCCACATAGGCTACTTTTCTTCAAATAATAGCAGGGGATCTTTTATGTGCACTTTCCTACAGACAGGATAGCACACACCATGGCATTTGATGGACCAGTCATGGATCACTGAATGGAATGGGAATAACCCAATGTATCCACAATGGAGGATTGATATGTTGAGCTATCGAACCTCCGGCGGACGCTCTCATGATTGCTCTCTGTCAAACTAATGCATGAAACATTTCACAGTGATATTTGTCTATAATAATATATTTAGCCTTGAGAGAGATTCAAGATGAAAAAGACTAAGCCACAAAGGGTGCGAAGTGCCCGAGCTATCTAGACTGGTGTAAATACATGCTCCTCTGAAAACATTTTAACATTGGATGGCCTCAAAAGCGATTTCCTGGTCTCAAAAGCGATATGGCTATGTTAAAAACAATTATATATAGTAGGGCAAAAAAGGAACTCCAACGGTCATTAAACGAAGGAGGGCCAAAAGAGAAAAACCTTTTGCAAGTCATGCAGAAATGACACAGTTTGAATAACTCTCTGCAAAGTCTAAATATCTTACAGGTACATGTAATAATTTAGAACACTGTAGTATACTCTAACTATAAGGCATACATGTTTTTAACATTAGCTCATATATTCTACAAGTTGTCATATCCACTGAATTCAAAATAAACATAATACGGTACATGTACATGTATATGTACTGGGTAAGAATGTAAATGTATTTAAAGTTCTATAAATGGCTAACTGGTATATTTTTTTTCGAATGGGAGACATACATGTAGGTACTACAAATAATAAATTTGACAGTTTCACAGTTTCTGTGGACATAAGATTTTAAGTTGGCAATTAGCTGTGTGGACTTGCGGGCCAGGTTACAAAACACTGATTCATAAGAGATCAAGAAAACACCTGTAGTGACCTGAAATAAGGTATGCTTTACTATGGTCCATATGAATGAGACATGCTTATTTGGACTTGCTTTACGAGACATGCTTAGGAAACATGCGTTTCGAGACAAGCTTTATTAGACATGCTTAATGAGACATGCAGAAGCAATTTTCCCAAACATTTTTAATACAGTGCTGCCCAAAATAAAAATGCTCCCATTGGTTTAGCTTATATAATATTATGTTATGCCACATTATGTTATGCCATACATGTATGTAAAATTTACAAACATATTGTGATTGAGACAGGAAAAGCATATTAAATTATACGAACATGTACATAATATTTTTTTAGATGTTACTGAAGTTAACATACCTTACACATTTTTATGTGTAAATAATGTAGTAAAAATCATACCGTATTCAACATAACACCCCTCCCTACATGTTTTAAATACAATGTCAAATTAGCACCCCAATAAAAGCAAATAATGTACATTACTTTAACTGCCTATTTTGACTGACAAATTGATGTCAAATACGGTTCAAGTCGAGTAAATTGAAAACAATTAACTTGCAAGGTGTTTAAAGACCACATTGTAATGCCTGTAACTTCCAGTAACCTCATACATGTACATATATGATAACATAACCATGTTTTAAAAATTTAACTGACAATAATAATCACCTCTGTTACAATAGTCATTGCAAATCTGTCAATAGTTTTGTTAGGTTAACTTATTTTTGTGTATACTAATTTTGTCACATTGGAAGTTTTCTCATGTAGACATACATGTATAGTGTCCCTTTATATTTTTATATGTGCGTAAGTACTAAATATGCCAAAACACAAATATACAATGTATTCATCATATCCCATTTGTACATTTTGTTATATATATAGTGAGTGGTCTCAAATGATTCCTAGCGCAAATTTTATTTTTACACATATTTTTTTAAATAATAACAAATAGTGAGATATGGAGGTTATATTTATGATTGGATACAGTTCTTATCTGGACAAAATATTGAGCAGCATATTTGCAAAAAAAACGTATGTATACATGCATGCAAAGGGAAATAAGTAATACATTTGGTAAATATTCTCTACATGTCATGCATGTAAATATTTTGTATTACGCAGAGTACATCGAATACGCTAGTTTCATAAACATTTCATATACTATAAATATAATAGTAAATATGTATCATTCTGTGATTGCCATTTGCTTTGCATCGAAACTCTGCGGGGACAAGTGAGTGCGTAATCATTACATAACTTGGATCAGATTAGAATATGCATGAGATAAGATCATCTGAATTGAGGTCATCTATAAACTACAGCCAATAGATTGTCTTGCAGCTACGTCAGGCTCCAACGCACAGAGCAATTTCACAGAAACTAATCATATTTTTCAACTTGTTAGAATACAAATGAAAACCGAATCTTTTATGTTGTCCAAATTTTAAGACAAGAGTAAAAAGTCTAATAAAAATTCAGTTGTGTTTTAAACATACGCAGATACCTTTACTTAGGAATGTCGAATTGTTATGTTTGACACCAAATGAAATTTATAAGAAGATAGTTATGCTGTTTTGTATGTAAACTGCTATCAAATTAATATGGTATTACATTTAACTGGTGAATATGACTAAAATTGTTTTATTAGTAATTTGGATAACTAAAATTATGTTGGGGAAAATTATTTCACAAGGCATTAAAAACGTTTGTAAAGAGTCTTTTAGAACTTGCGCATTTTAAATGTATTTGACCTACAAACTGAACACACAAATATATATAAAAGGAACAGTCCACTTAAAGAGTACATGTAGATTGTCTAGTAGCTCAAAAGATTTAAAGGGTGCAAGTGCATATACATGTAGTGTATTTTCAAGCTACTGCCATGTTTTTATCATGAGCAACTACCTTTCAGCTGTAATGAATTAATCTATTGTATAACATGTATCCCAAGTATTTTATAAATTTGCACCGCTGCCCAATTTAGCATCAAGTAAAAACCAATTACAATCTATCATTAGGTAAAAATGTTAAATTTTTACTTCAACACCATTAATTAAAAAGAAAATGCAAAGATTAATTAAAACACCAATTTGAATGTAAGTCTTTGCTATGAGTCTGGAGCCATCAGCAACAAAAGCTGTAAGAGTTATAATCTGTTTAAAATGGGAACAAATGGGTAAATCAAGCAGATGACACGTCACTCGCTAAACTTGGCAATTGGAAAACATACGTGTCAGTTTGCTGTGCTTGATGATAGCTGCAAAATGATTATACATAAAAACAAAATTGACAACACAAAATATCTTAAAAACATAAAAAAATGTACGAAAATATTGTGCTCCATTAAACACCAAAATGAACAATATTGTGCTCCATTAAACACGAAAATGAGATTGACTAAACAACTGACTACGTACAGTATTACATACAAGGCACCACCACATGACATCAACATGCAACAACATTTAAAAAATTTAAATGCTGCACATTAAAAGTTTCTAAAATCATTTATCTATTTTTTATATTGCTAGAAATGTTTGAAAAATGTATTGTTTTAAATACGGATAAAAAGTGAACCCAGACACTGCTATTCGAACTGGAACAATAACAAAAAAATTTAAAATGAAAAAAGTGTAAAGTTTGTTTGTTTGTTTAACGATGCCACTGGAATACATAAACTATAAACCAGTGGTTATTGGACATCAGAATCATGGTTATATTGACACATGGTCCCGCCCCTAAATTTAAAAAAATAATAAAAAGAGGATAAAAAAACTGCCAATATCGTAGGAATTTAATTTTCATGTAATTCTTCAAACTATATAGATGTGACAAAAACAAAATCTATTGGTCTTACTCTTCTATAGATATTTGTGTTGGAATCTCTGACCAGAGCCGAGCAAACTTGACAGGTTTGACCTGTTCCTGAGGTTCGCGGTCAACGTGCATGTGCAGCATTAGACGACAAAACGAGGCTCGGTGGTCAGCAGGTAGCAACTCGTCAGACATACATCTGTAAAGCAAACAGAAATAATATAAACATGTACTAAATATACACGAGAGCAGGGCTCAAAATTTCACAATCTAAGTTTTGAAAGTATTCCAGATATATTCAGATTTCTTGATTTTTAAGATAGTATAAATCTCCAGTTTATCTCGAGTCTGTAATCTGTAAAATTCTTCATGAAAAGGTTATATCCAGGTGCGGATGCAGGATTTGTAAATAATAGGTATCATTTTCCAAACATTACAAAATCGATAATTTAATAAATAAAGGGAGGGCCCTGGCCAATTGAGCCCTCTAAATCCGCCCAATATCCTTTTTATAAAGATTTGTGATAACATAGATAATAGTAGCCACCATTTTATTCCGATGCGCACATAATCAGGCACCTCTTGTCACAGAAATCTGATAGTCAAGGCTCACTTACTTGAGAATGAGGTCAACATCTAGCTGTGATGACAAGCTATTAATGGCCAGGTATTGACGGTCAAGGCACATGTGTGAGAACAAGTCCAGTTGGTGTCTGAAATATAAATCAGTTCCTTTAGTTCTAATAACAGTTTAATATTAGTCTATAAGGGGAAAACAGACAAAGGGACCCACTAGGTTAATATTAGAAACCCAACTACAGTGTACACTAGATTCATATTAAAATTTTCTTCTCTGTCCCTCCCCACCCCAACCTCACCCACATCCAGTCCACACTACCCACTGTTAAACTGACATCAGTGCTTGATTGGCAACAGTTTTCCTGTTAACTTTAAATATAAATTGTCAGGCCTGAAAACTGGAGGCGGCAATTGGCAATTCCACTGAAAAAGCTATTGCAAAATTGATTTGTGACAGGATAATAATTTATTTTAAAATGCCTGTTGCCATTCCAGTTGAACACCAAAACAGATTCATTATAATTGAGTATCACAAACCTATTGTAAAATTTCGCCACAGCATTTGATTGGTGTTGAAAACTTGTCCAAGTTTCAATGGCTGTATTGTGGTAGAAAATTATTGATTAGTTGTCTTGTTTTACCTATAATATTCCAAGATGTCCTTATCCTCCTTGATGTTGTCAGCAGATGCCATCGCCAACTCATGGAGGCCTTTCTCCTGAGCCTCGTTATCCCAGACCAAAATAACATCATCCTCTTCCTCAATGGTGATTATTGGCTCCAGCGGTTTCCCATCCAAACCATCGCCAGCAAGTTCCATCTCAACCTGAGTCTTAACAATTCTAAACAAAGCAAAACAAAGAGATAGTTATAATTTATTTATGCGCTTATATCCAATTAAGGTTCAAGCACGTTTGTCATGGTCATGCAGTCCAGCTGCCGGTCCAGGATAGAAGTTAGTGTTAGTATGATAGAGGAAACCTGCTACTCTTGATGAGTACCAAAGGATCTTTTATATGCACTTTCCCAGACAGGGCTGTATATACCACGGTCTTTGTTAAACCAGTTGTAGACACTGGTCAGTGTAAGTGCAAGTACACCTACCAGTTGAGCCCTGCGGAGCACTCACTCTGGGTTGGAGTCGGTACTGGGATTAAAAATCCCATTTGCTGGTTGGAATGGGAAATGATCCAATTGGTCACCTGACGATGATTGATCCTTCGACCCATCGAACCGTAGGCAGTTACTCGGCCACACCCAGCTCCTCCCCAAACAGAAGAATAAATCTTTAACTGTAGGTTTTATCTATCATTTTCTTACTGCATAAAGTTACAATAAGATATTTTTCACATTGAAATAACATTTACCTTGTTTCAATAAGTATGTCCTGGTTCTCTGGGCTCAGCAAACACTGACAGATGAGCTCCTGGGTGGTCGGTATGGCAACCTTGTTACATACACACAGGTCTGACAGGTAGTCCAAGAACCTGTAACAGTAAAGAGTAAATTTGTCCAACCTTCATTTGACACACCCTTATGAGCTACTCCACGTTCTAAAAGACTCAAAACATTGTTTAGTCTAGTCAATTTTATATATTGGTTAACGATCTCAAAATTAGACAGATGTAAATAAATTTATCCATTTTGATCATAACCATTAACTACAACTGTAGTCCAGATATTGCTAGCATTACGAATATTAATAGTTCTTTTTTAACCAAACCCCATCTTCTCGCCTTGGGTAGAGTCTTAACATTGTAACCCAGCATTTGATGTCAGACTGTACACTAGACTGACCTGTACTAAAGATCATTTTAAAAATTAATTCTGATGCAAACAATAAACCGTTTGAGCATTCTTCAAATTGTGAAAAATAACGAATTGTCTCCCCTTAGACCAGTCTTTCTTTTTTTGTGTGTGTTAAATTGCACTTTCTTTGAGAACTTTATCCAAGTAAAATGTATTTTATACCTCATTGTCAATTAAAAATGATTCATAATTGACAGAAATAAAAAGATTAAAAAGATATTAAAATATAATTATAAATATATTATTTTCAGTTATATTTTTTGTACTATTTTTTTCTCTAGAGAATTAAGTACTCAGTAAACAAAAAATGTAATGGACATCATTTATGACACAAGGAAATGAAAGAACTGGAATTTGTTTTGAGCAGGGAATATTGAAACCTATCAACTGGATGTTAATCAAATTTAGTAAAAATAAATATAACAAGAACTGCGACCATGGAATTTTGAGCAGACCCGTACCTAGGCTCTCTCTTCTTCCTGACTAATGATGCAAATGTATCAATCTCTGATTTCTTGATGTTTTTCTCCAGCAGTTTGCGGTTATTGTGTAGCAATGCAGTAATGGTATCTTCTGCCAGAACATCGTACCCAATCTGTTTCTGCATGAATGGCAACTTCTGGGCAATGTATTCCTGCAATAAAAAAAAAAAAGACTTAAAAATTCAGTTCATAATTTATATATTGAAGAGCTGTGTTTATTAACACATCTTTTATCGATAGGTAATAGATGAGGAAGGGAGGAAGGAGTTGCAACCCCCAGAAACATTAATAGGTCAGTAAAAAAATATCATGACACATGGACGATGTACTGTATAACAAGAGTGTCAACAACAGATACCTGTATATAAAATCTAAATATTTAGTCTTAAGCCATCGGTTGTGCAGCACATAATTATATTTATGCTTCTTACAGACTAGTTTAACTTGCAAACCTGTCTTAATAGGTCACTTTCTGTTACTGCATGGGGTTGTTACTTAATACAGGTTTCACTGTACATAATCAATGGGTTATATGTATCATAACCAAATGCAAAGTTTTAGAATACTAATTTACACATTGAATGGCTCATTTTTGACAAGATTAGCTAAAAATTTTGATAATTGGCTAACAATATTTTATATAAATAACCCCATTTTCAAACATTTTACTGAAAAATAAAATAATATTTGGAAAATTATCTAAAACAAAATCTAGTCCAGACTGAGCTCTGATCATTGCAAAACGTTTCACCTGATTCTTTCTATAGTTTTGCTGTGACAGTTTGAGAATCCTGTAGCACAGACGACAGATGTGTCTGAACGGTGCATGTCTCTGATCGGCTAACTCCTCCATTTTCAGGAATGGACCGTTGTTGCCATGATCAATGAATGGAGCCTGCAGAATCTTGAAGATCTGAGAAAAGAGAAAAGATAGAGTTGGTTTGTTTAAGGACCCTCAATCACAAAAAAACGGCCTCCGTGGCGTAGTGGTTAACACTTCAGGCTGGTCTAATGGGATTTTAAATCCCTGTACTGCATTGACTGTAGAAGTGTTTGAAATATTTGGTTGCATGTTTTGTAGTGTTATTTGTACAATATACATGTCAAACTGGCAATTTTACATAATATAGTAACACTTTGATATTTCTGTTGATATTTATAATGATATAATAAATGTACGCAATTATGCGGATAAACAAGGACAGTGTTTTCTCTTCTGTTATAAAATGGATGCAAACCAATTTGTGTAGAACTCACTTCACTCTGTAATCAGATGATCATGCTTTTTTTTCACCAAAATAATTAGTGATTCTCTTTAATGCCACCACTGGGGCACATTGATTAATAATCATCAGCTATTGGAACATCAAACATACAGTTATGTCAACACATGATCTCAGAAGAAACCTGCTACCACCACATGGGCTACTCTTACTGATTAACATCAAGGTACGGGTATCTTTTATGTGCATTTTCCCACAGATACCATACACCACAATCTTTGATGTACAAGTCATAGATCACCGATTGGAACAAAAAATAACCTAATGGATCCACTGACGGGGATAGATTCTTCAACCTAACACAACTCGGACAGATGCTTTTGCTCTGAACTATATCCCACTCCTTTAAAGAGCCCAAGTAATGATAATCGCTAGACGCTGTTTGTTTGGTGCGTACGTATTATTAATACAATGTATATGAAGTACCAGCATTGTTTTTCGAAGCCGGCTGCCGGTTTTATTTGTATTCGC
>JAUTCZ010055518.1:0-10448 GCA_032273805.1 Melanodrymia brightae | reverse complement strand
GGCATCGGGGTTTCCAGCACGAAATACACTCGTGAAATACAGAAATCAGAAAAACATATATATGTGGTTTTATCTATGTATCTGGTCTACATTAATCACGGGTATGAATATTTAGATACATGTAAAGCTTCTTTTGGCATCATGGAATTTTATTAATGGTGCACATACACTGTAGGATGCATCTAACATTATTTTAAGTGCAGTGTTTATATTTAGATCTGACCAATTGTTTTCAAAACAAATCCAGAAAAATGGATACATGACTTGACAAAACATTAATTATACAATATACAGAATTTTTGTTTTTGCTGCAAACTTTGTGCCATATTTGTTATCTATTTATGATGTTATTTATTTATATATCGGATTTATTTGATATATTATCAAACATTATTCATGCTCAAGCAGTGCTGAAGTTTTTTTTATCTGTGATCTGTGCTTTTCAAATATTGTTCAATCCAGCCATCATAACGTGAATGTACATCCATGCACGTTTTCTTCTGCATACATTGTAATAATATTATCACTTTGAAAACATTGAATTTATGATCCAAACTGCCTAGTCAAGGACTTTGATTCTGTTTACCTACAACTCTGGAGGGAGATAATTTTAGTTTGGGTGGGGGAATGTCTGCGCTGAGTTTGACAAGGGTGTTGAAGGCTCTTCAAAAATGTTTACAAATGTAACATTATTTATGAGTTGTCCATAACAAAATCATAAATTAGTTTCAGTATACAAATATAAAGAATACATTATTGAGTCTCAAATACATTTATTTTTTTAAAGTGAAATTTGCCTGAGCCATATTTCACAGAATTGATCTTCGAAATATTTGTCTCAATATAATTTAAACTTTGTTAAAAGCACAGTTTGGTTTTGAATGTTGTTTTAGAACTATGTATATATAAGTATACTCCCTTGCTAAGGTTTAACAGCATCACTTGGTTGTTATCATATTTATACAATAGTAAACCTACACGTAATGTCATTAAACATATTAAATGCAAGAAATTTAAATGTATGTCATAAAATACATAATCCAATTTTATGGACGGTCCCTCGTGTTTAGAAAATGCCATAGAAGGTGCAGAAAACAATCACTTTTATATCAAAAATTTACATTCAAGTGTCAGATTATGTATAATAAAAACAAGATAAGTATTTTAGATTTAAAGTTGTGGCCATCATTTGTATTATCTAAATGGATCTACAGTGTATTTGCAATCTAGTGACACATAATAGATCAATATAATTTGTGTATGTTGAAGAATGCAACCAGTGAATACACGCAAATAGCCTCTTAAATGTGATGGTATTCTTTTATATACAATGTATTTTATAATCTTGTATGTAATAGCTGTATTTTTGTTAAGTTAACATTGTAATGAAAATATTGTATTTTAGTTTCGTTTTTCATACTGACATGGGTACGCTATTGCCCCAATGAAGTACTTAATGTTAATTTAATAAATGTAGATGTTTTTTTTTCTTTCTCTGAACTAGACCACCGTTGCATGATGCCGACTGTTTGGATATTTAAATGAATGTGATGATTATTCATTATCACAAATTCACTATGCAAAATTTTTGTTTCGAAGTATAGTTTGTTTGACACTTATAGGTCATAGATGTTAATCAGTGTAAATTGACTATATCCATTACTGAACATAGTATTTGTTTTTGTTTAGTTTCCTCCAAGAAACTTTTTTGACAAAATGTTGCAAAGAACCCTGCTGAAACATTTAATGAATTATTGACAGCCAAAATCTGCAGTCACCATCTACTAAATGTAAGATCTTGAATTAAGATTTTTTTTATTTTTGTAATATGAATTAGAACAAACATGCAACTTCAAAACAAAACAAAAAAGGCCAAATTAAGCAAAAATAGTTCCGTAATATAATATTCCCTCTAATATTATAACACTTTCAGATACAAGATCAATTTTAAAATAAATAGGTCACTTTAAAAAAAAAAAAGGATCTTAAATAGCAAAATTTTATTTTTGAGGAGTGCACCTTACGTGTATATAGCAGTTTTAAAATAATTTGTGCCATGGTATGGTCTTTCAGTCCTCCACCCTCTTGCCTATGGGTAGGCATTGCATCATACATATTTAAATTTTCGAGCTGATCAATAAAATGGTAAAAAATATTAAAATATCAATCTATTTCTGATGATATGAAATCTAAAAATCTAGTAGTTTAATATTCCTTTCTGGTTCAAATGATGTGTCACATAGATTGTGAAATTTCGGGATATTTTTTTTAGAAGATTGTAGTTTAAAAAATGCTTTGAAAACTTTATATTTACCTTCAACTGAATACAATAAAATCAAATGTTTGAAAAACCATCTCATTTTACTGTACTTGTTAAGAGTACACATAATAAATAAGGTTGGTTGTTCGTTTTGCTTGTTATACAAATCAGCAATCTTTGACATTTTACATTGCACAGGGTGTTTTTTTCACGCAATATATGTATGTAAACAAATAAATTTTAAAAGCTATTATTTAATGTTTGTTTGTATTTGCATTTTTTCTTTATAATTGATTATATAAATAGATTTGCAAGACTAATAATGTAATAAGAAAAAAAAGAAAGACAAGTTTTGTATATTTATGGTAAAGTTCTTCAATACAGTAATTGTGATACATACTCAACATCATAAGTGGAATTATTGTCAATGCATGTATTTGTATTTATAAAAAGCTCACCAGGTTTTGAATTCCGTCCATATTAAAAGTTTACAAAAATTGTTTGATGTTGTGATTATCTTATTTTCTTTATGCTGAAAATGTATGAGTTATTAGCAGAGGCTACATTACATGCGACATATATATATAAAAAATAATTCAGGTCACACGGTTTGTCAAATGGTCAATGACTGACACAATATGTCTTTTCCCCACCCCTGTTGCCCACCCATCTCCCCGAGGTCTGTACTCCATGAGTGGTTGGTGGGGTAAACAAATTGCTCAAGTGACAGTTAAATTAAGAACACAAAACAGAAAATGACATGTATAAAATGTTTAATTAAAACCATGTATAATTATCATTGGTCAGTCATATTACCAGAAACACAAAAATGTCTGTAAGTACCAAGAGAGAAGCAAGCATTCAGTATATCACAGTCATGACTGACTGTTCGTTCAACACCTTACCCAGTAGGTGTATAAATAACAGATCTATGTTTACCAGATATTTGTGTGTTAAATTGATATAAAATATAATACATATGATGGGATGTCCACCCCATATGAGACTAGATGAAAGACAGCCATGTGAAGATATAAAAATAGCACATGGAAGACATAAAATAGCAGAATGTCACCTCTCAATAATTTAACACCTTTTACTAAATAGTGAACACAAATACAACTGCATTAATAAGTACACTCGAATGTTTCTGCTATAGACAAAATATGATTTCAAATCGATTCAAACATCCAGTAGCCATTTTGCAATGAAATTTTTCTATTGATTGCAAATGAAATTTATCATCTGAACAATGTGCTCGTCGGTGGCAAACTCGCCAAACGCTGAATCGCGGATACAATATTTGAGTAAACTCGACACGGTGTACCATGCATTCAAATGAAGAGAACATCCACTAACTGCAAGTCTTTTGTGGATAAATTAAAGCTTATTTTGAATATTGTGATTTTTGACCAGAATATGAGCTAAAAATCGCAACAATATAGTGAGAGTGAACAATAATCTAGTACAGATAATGATGCAGACCTAAATTCTGTGAGAATTCTTCAATAAAAAGAACCATAATCGGTCGAGTGATTAATTAAATAGCTAGAAGTTTTTAACTTTGGTGTGGGCATGTTATATTAAATAGTACCATCATGTTAGCATGACGCCATTAATGATGCATAGGACATGTATGAATCCTGTATTATCTGTGTGAAATATGGGTATCAGTCACAGTAATATTATTCTCTTAAAGTTTCTTTAGAATTTAGCCATTTTGAAATGTTTCTTTAACTTATGCTCACAAATAACATCAACAAGTACGATACCTATTCATAGAAGAAACATTCAAATTTATGAAGGCTTTCATTGTGTCGACAACTTTTGCATTAGTAAAAAGTGTTAAATTATGGAAAAGTGCCATTCTGCCTTATAAATAAAGTTCAAAATCAAAACATTTTCCCCCTCTCAAATTGTATGTGACCACTACAAAATAAAACCAGTCAGTCAAACAGGACAAATATTTGTGTAGCTACGAACAAAATAAGTCAACCGAGCCCTATACTATAAATATTTCTTTCAAAATGTTATACACCATAAAATAACATAAGTACGAATGTTTCGCATCATGTAAAAATATATAAATCAGGGTATAATCTGGACCATTTTTCTAGGGTTCCTTTTTAGAAAATTTGGCAAAAATAACGTTAGAAATAAAAAGGCGACATTTTTTTTTGGTTATATTTTTTGTGCACGTTAGTCAAGGATGTCTTGTGTTAATTGGGCATTTTCCTTTTAAAAGAGTAATGGTTTTTTGTTTGCAGTATAAAAAAAAAATTCCTTTTATCCAGTCATCTGTGCTGTCACTGTATAAACCAAAAGTTTCAAAAAATGGAGGCAGATTTGTTTTCAAAATGGGGCCTGGTAACTGGTTCCCAATTGTATGGTAGATTATACCCTGTAAACACAATCTATAAAGCAGATTTAACTTAGTGTTCAGTACTAGCGATTTTTTCACCTATATTTTCAGTATTAGCATAATGGTCTTCATCATCATCATTCTTCCCTTCGCCATCACTATCGCCATTATCACTATCACCAAATGTTTCTATATTCAGGTTTAAATTTTGAGATCGGGCAGCTACCATGGCAGCTACACTGGCTGTCAAAGAACTGCCTAAACCAGGCAGGCATGATACCCACTCCCTATCGCCAGACCCATCTTCACACTGGGATTTTGTGACCGATTCAAAGTTTTCTGCAGAAGCAGTTTTAGTTAAATCACCCTGAGACGGCGATTTCATGCCCGTCTTTGAGAAGCTATCTCCACTCACACTGGAATCTGCCGACACATCTAGTGTATCAGACAGGACATCACTGGTCTCGCAAACACCCCCATGCTCTCCCTGAAGGTGAAGGTCAATTAATGATTCCTCAAACTCTATGGCCAAATTCTGACGATCTCCATTCTGCGCATCATCACTGCTCCAGTTGGAAATAACCTCAATAGATGACCCGTCACTTTGTTCCGTACCCTCAGATGCTGTAGATTTACTATCCTGTGATCGTGGACTACTTTGTACAGACATACCTTGATGGAAGGAAGCACTGGGACAAGTTCTCATCAAATCTAAAGTTAAATCTGACGCATGTGTATGAGGTACATCAGTCTCCAACTGCATATTCTCATTGGTCGTCTCTTCCACATCCAAGTGACGTTGAAGCATTTCCTGTTGGGATATTGTGTCCATGAAAGACGTGTTATCACAGCTATCTTGAGGAGAGGAAGCATTCTTTGTTTGGTGACTGGAACTGCCACTATTGGGAATGTGTGGGGGTGCATCAGAAGCACCTCTTGATTTGTTAAGAGCTATCTGCTCTCGTCTCTCTGTCTCTTCAGCTCGTACTGATATCACATTACGTAATTCAGTCAATAATCTCATAGCATCTTCTCTTTCTTTTATTCTCTTTTCCTGAAAAAAAGGAAAATAATGTTTTATTTTAAGGTTATTACTATTTGCAGACAACCATTTTATATATAACTAATTTTAAGCAAATGAATTAAGAATAGGGGTTGTGGGGTGAAAGATATAAATGAAGTTCTTGTCAGGAGGCAGTCAAAAAGAAAAGATGCGTAAATATAGATTATGCTGCGGACATTAACAATGCATGTTTTATTGTCATGCCTTTTTCAAAACGTATTATTTTACATCGATGTAACACTGAAAATGAAGACAAAACCTTGTTCTACTCAATACGCGTGACATGCTTACGATCTATAGTGATGTCATATGGCACTTTGCTAAAGCAGTGCTGGCTTAATTTTAGCAACATTTCTTGTAAAGGCTGGAATGATTTTAACAACCCAATCCAATGACAGGTTATACATGTACCAATGTTGATAATTTATGTTATTTGTTCCTCCGGTTAGAGTACCCACTGTGGTTATAAATACTATATATACCTTCTGTTCAGGTGAGAAGTCCTGATCCCAGCTCCAGTTTGTAGAAGCTGTCTTGTCTGGATCAGTGTATGCCTCGAACACCTCAAATATGAACAACAATATTAAAATTTAATTTCTCATATGATTATTGCCAGGTATCCATAGCATCTTGCTATGGATATAAAAAAAACAAAACAATATATAGCCACTTAATATAATGACAGCATTACATGTGAATGTCAGATTGAGTAAAAAGGATCTTTACCCAGTTGTATTATTACTACTATTGTTAATTGTATCAATAATTGAAGTATTAATAGAAAATATGGTCGATCTGTATGACACTAGTTAATGTATTTAGTTCACTTATATAGTGCTCATCATAATGGTATAAATTCTATTTTCACAATGCCTTCACACATCATTTACTCCGATGCTGAAAAATTCACCAAACTGTAAGAAAGTCCTAAAGACATCTAAGCCAAGATGACAAGTGATATCCCGAGTGCATCATAATCACAAGTGCATCACAATCATGAGATGGGTTATTATTAATTTGTTTAATGACCCGACTGAAGCACATTGATTAGTAATCAGCGGCTATTGGATGTCAGACACATGGTCTTAGACAAAACCCACTGTCGTTATATGTGCTACACTGACCGAATAACAACACTGACAACCAAATCTGACCTAATAGCAATCATCAATTGCATTATGTTAAGCAGAATCCACTGAAGTGATGTAACTTGTTCTCACCTGATCTTCGATGATATACTCTTCAATATCAGAAAATTTCATAACTGGCACATCCTGACCACCTTGTTTTGTTATATGATCCAACTTAGGAACTTGAAAAAGAGAACAATAATATAATTAAGTACGGTGTACATTCTTGTCAGTTGTCATTTTTCTGTAAAATGTGTTGTTGGAAAGCAGCTATTTTTGTTTGTTTGTAACCATGCTTGAACAGTGATTTACTTTCCGATTGTTAAATTGAAACACAAAAACATGGACTGGACATGGCAGAATAAAACAAGAGCAGGTCACTACATTTCTGTTGATTGCTAAACTTAACAAGTAATTTACATCACAATAATGTTATAATACAAACATGAGATAACTAAACAATGATCATGATAGGCTTCTTTAAAGACTTTTAGGCAGTCCTATCTGCATTAGCAGTCCTATCTGCATTATGAACGAAAATACTATAACTTTAATAATGTACCAGGTCTAGATTGTTTAATCTTATTAGCACCATCTTCCCAACATCCATGGCAAGCCTGAAGTTCAGCTTTGATGCGAGACATTAACGGCAGCCATTTGCTTTGATCTGATACATCAGTGTCCATTGATTCCATGTCAGATGTTGTGGAGTCGTCCTCTTCCATAATTGATTCAAGTTGAGAAGACAAGTCTTGAACTCTAAAAACAGATAAACCATCAGTGAATGTTAAATTCATATTGCTCAAGCCATTATAGCCTGCTTGTAATTATCTTCATAGCTGGTTCACTCTAGTTAACTTGTGACATCTTGTTCAATATTGTCGCAAACACCTTGACATTACTACTTAGCTTTGCCTGAAATCAATCGGATATTCAAAACATATTTTAAGTAAATGTTTTGGTGCTGGTTATTTATAACTTATTTATAACTACAGTTAAATAAAGTTAATAGCTACAGTAAAATAAAGTAAATAGCTGCTACATAATTGTCTTCTGTTCATATTTTGAATTTATGTAAAATGATTTAATTGAATAAAAGTGAAAACTACGGAATTATGAGAATCTCATGTAGCAGGAAATAGTAAAATTATCTTGAAGTGTAATAGGAGAAGACTGAAGCTAAAAGCTGGAATCAGAAGTACTGTGGTAGGGACTTCTATTATAAATGTTCTATTTCTCGAAGCGCGCACCCCACCAGTGTTGGAATGGCAATGTGTAAATATACTCAGGCTGAAAAGAATAGGTGTTGGATAAAAATAGTATTTAACTGAAATATATCAAAGAATAAATGACTAACCTCATTAATGCGGATTGTAAATGCAAGTTAAGACTGTGAACAGCTGAATGGAAATCTTTTACTTTACTAGAGATCTTGCTGCTAGATGTTCTCTTCATAAAGTGTCTTTGCTGAGAGCGACGTTGATGGAAGTCAAATGATTGCTGCAATCGTTTTTCCTCTAACACTAGAGAGTCGTGGAGGCTTCTTACTACATTTAGTGTTACAAATGGATCTGAAAGGTGATGGAATACAGGAATTCAATTGAGAAAGAAGCTTGAATCCACATGTATAATGTTTTTTTTTGCAAATATAGGTTTATATTTGCCTTGGTATGATAAAGTGCAGCCAACACAATCACTAGTCACCATATTCCCCACCCCATCACCAACTTCCCACATACCCGAAAGGTACAGGAAAAGTCATCAACATATGACTGTTTTGCTATGCTATACAGATAAAGTCTTTCAAATAGACCATTTTACTGGGTATTACATGGTACATAATTAAATAGCATGTGCATATAACTATTAATATTAGAAATATATACCTTCAGTAAGACTGCTAATGTTGTCAACAATAACTAATGCCAACATTATTACTATTTTATGTAATATATGTTACCACATGTTGGTCATGGACAAACTAACCTTTGTCTTCACCGGGACAGAAAAAACACAGAGCTAGTCTTCTGACAAACTGTGAGAGGTGCAGGAAAAAAAGTTGATTCATTGCCTACAAAACAAAGAGAGAAAAGTTGTGGTTAATATAATAAGTATATGGAACGGCTATTGAGTTGATCCTTTTAGAATAGAAAATATAGTTTTAGTAAAGAGAAGTATTTAAAATGTTGCATACACGTAGATCAAGACTGCATAAAATATTAGTGCCAGGAATAAATATTTAATTTGATAAAGTGTCGGACATTTTTGAATAAATAGCGAGCATTTTTTTTTCAGTGACCATCCAGTGTGGGCACATCTCTGATGTTGGAAATAATGTTGAAAATAGCACTGCAAATTACGATATTCATATACCGGTAGTGTAATATGAGAAATCAAATTTGCTGGACTAAAATTTCTTATTTACAAATACTCATCCTGGAATATGATATGCGTTTCCCCAATATGCCATGGAACAGCTAGTTTGTTTAACGATGTCACTGGAACACATCGATTATGAATTGGCGGTTATTGGATGTCAGACGTATGGTTATATTGACATAATTATGGTCTCAGAGGAAACCAGCTGTCACCACTTCATGAGCTACTCTTACTGAAAAACAGGATAGACATAGACAGGATAGCACACACCACGGAATTTGATAAACCAGTTGTGTATCACTGGCTGGAACAGAAAATAGCCTATTTAATGTTTTGCACTGTGGAGGATCGATCCCTCGACCCATCCCGCCACAGGCAGTCATTCTACCTCTAAACTACTTCCTGCCCTGCCATAGAACAGATACGAAAATACACCTGGCCAGACAGAGCCTCCCGAAGACCTCGAGACAGCAAGTATGCACAACCACATATTCTTCTTCTTTTCGTTCCTACTGGTAATGATATCACAGGGAGATGTTTGCTGCCCGGATGAATCTCACAGTGACACGGAGGGATTCTTGGGGCCGGTTTAATGAGCGTTGCTTAACGCAATGATAGCGTAAAGTAGTCCGAACAATTGCGCTGCCAGTCGTGTGAATCGATACAAATTACAGTGACGATGTTTTGCGGCCACGATACTTAAATTGACCGCTGTGACCATTTTATTGTCCTCAAATATTGTTATTTACGTAATTGTAGTGTCATAGTTAAGGCAGTCACAAGTGACCTTATAACCTCTCCATTAAACCCACCCCAGGTCTCTGCACACCCACTTATTCTTTGTGCTCTATAAACAGGATGATGTTTTTTCTAGTAGTTATTTTTGAATGGAAAATGTTTTCCAGAGCAAACTTACCTTCAGTGCCGTGACAGAGAAGCCATCTGTCAAACAATACAGCTCCTCAGTGTCACTTATCTGCAGACAAGGTCCATACTCCTCAAGAGAAATACTAGCCACATATTCAGAGAATGAGTCCACTTCGGACATCACTGGACAGCTTATTTGAGTTAAGTTTAATAAAAAAAACACAAATGCAACTAAAATACAATGAGTAAAATATGTGTAGGAATATGGCATGTCACTGAATAACTATGTGTGATAAACAACTTTATTATGCATTAGAGGCTTTTGCAGGAGATATCGTTGACCTAATAATTTGTGATATCTCCTACGATATCTCCTCTGGAGATATC
>JAUTCZ010055507.1:0-10449 GCA_032273805.1 Melanodrymia brightae | reverse complement strand
TCTCTCTCTCTCTCTCTCTCTCTCTCTCTCTCTCTCTCTCTCTCTCTCTCTCTCGCTCTCTCTCTCTCTCTCTCTCTATATATATATATATATATATATATATATATCTCTCTCTCTCTCACTCTCTCTCTCTCTCTCTCTCTCACTCACTCACACCTCTCACACACACACACACACACACACACACACACACCATATCTCTCTCTCTCTCTCTCTCTCTCTCTCTCTCTCTCTCTCGCGCTCTCTCTCTCTCTCTCTCGCTGCCTAAAATGTTAGTTTTTACGAACTTTTGTATTACAAATATTAATTGAAAATCCAGTCTCTACCTGTCCTATATCACAAGACAGCGACTGCTTACCCTCCTGGGACGTTTCCACTTAGTCGCCTGTGACTTCGATAATAGGAATACTCAATACGTGAAGAAACCTAGTCCGACCCCTCGACCACCATGCCGACACAGTCACCCTGTTTACCACACACGCCCTTGGGTCTCACCCAGGTGTTCCAAACACAAAGACCGTTGTGGTCCATCTGATCTCGCGGGCACGCGCCATCTTCAAGCACGCGAGCCCCACGTGGATTCCTTGTCAGCTCACGTTGTGTTTAATGATTAGGGCAGAACCGTGATCCTACTGAGTTAATTACCAGATCACTGACTGTCAACAGCTTCTTAGTACTGATGTATACACAGGTATATGTATATATTATACTATATCTTTGTTCGCCTTGGGAACAACCTTGAATTGGCGGACCGTACTTTAGTTAAGGTTCAAGCACGTCTGTCCTGGACACAGACAGGAAAGTATACACATCACGGCCTTTGTTAACCAGTAGTGAGACACTGGTCGGTGTAGTATGCCTGAATCGTCAGACTGCACGATTTGTTCTAAAGTTTACTGAACAGAGTAGACATCTCCATCATCCTCACTACCATACTTGTAGAGACCCACATGAAAATATTCACAAAACGAACAAGATGCAGGTTTGTTATACTCCCAAGAGCAACATAATTAGACTGGGCAGATTATTGACACGGTCAAATGCACATGCAGTTTATTAAAAGCTTGTTTTGTATATAGGTGCGGGTTCCTTGATTATCCAGCATGTCTTTGCAGATATTAATGAGGAAATAATATGTGGTTTTCCTTTTGCATGTCGCGACTCACGCTCGCATATAAAACTAGTTATGTTGCACGCAGGTATGTCGTCCAGTTCATTTAAAACTGTTTAGTTCATCTTCAGTCGCGTCAATCAACTTACATTGATATTTTGAAGTTGTACCTCGAAATTTGTTTAGGTTAATACGGTAACTAATCCTTGTGGTAAATCAAAATTTGGAGTAAGTAAATATGCAGTCAAAATGGCCGAGATATAAATTTATCAAGACTATCAAACTTTTGGACTGGTTTATATATTTGGGGTTTTTCAAATTTAACAAATCAATATACAGTAGATGTATAGGTCCTACGTCCAACATATTTTCAGTCTCGCTGTTTTCCTATATTACGATTAAATCTGAAGGAAATACCGATATACGTTCATCTCGGGTTGATACAAGTTTCGAATCAATAATAATATTAGTCAACCTACGTAATATTCAATTTGAAGAGACAGAAATATTAAGTTCTAAAAATCGATGGAATTCAAGATTACAATGTGGTTTGGTAAAACTACTAACAATTAACTTTAAACAGAAGGATCCAATTTCCAGAATAACATTTGAAATTAATTCTGTACTGTAGTTGGAGCATTATGTACGCATATCTGCAACTTCAGATAACATGGTTACATTTTTAACTTGTTTTACCTTTTCATTTCTATCAGGTGTCACCTTATATTCATTTTTCACACACAATCAAAGTTAACGTTATTGTGCTTTGGGGAATCAATTGATACCGAAGTGACAGTAACTATTGAACATTCTAAGGATTTCTTGTGGATTTTGTTACACTATTTTAGAAATTCATGTCCTAACTAAGAGAAAATATATGAAAAATTCACTATTTCTACATCTGATGCCACAGAAAGATTCTTAACACCAACGTTCACATTTACACTGCGGCCTCGGGTAGGTTTACATTTTGGTGTTCATGTATCCTGCCAACGCGGTCTTTAGCGAAGATACATTTCACTCTGGGGAACGTCTTTCGTCGAGTTCTTTATGGTAATTGAAAGTATGCATTCCACGGATAGGTCAGGAATGCTAGCGTTTTCAATAATATTCATATCGTCGTTTTTGTCTTCAATGAGCTGAAGAAACTTCGAGACTTACGTGTCATTGGTTTTTAATTCTCACTTTCAAAAGAATCATAACGGATAGCTAAATTATTCTTCTGTTGAAATTCCAAGCATTCCTATGAGATTTTAGCTATGATGAATAACATTTTTCTCTATTATTTTGCCTTGTTCTGGCGCGTTCCTCGAGAGAAAACTCGTCGCTATGCCGCGTTCTGTCTCAAATTTAGCACCATACAGCGCCTCTTTGTCTATCTTAGTCAAACTACGCCGGGACACGAAACCCCTTTCTTGTTAAAAGTCAAGCGCTGAAATTTATTTCTGTCATCTTTCATCGAAATGGTTCTAAATCAGAAGACATAGTGTTGAGGTTGTCACATAATTTGATATTTTCAAACGTTTCTTCGAATCCGAAGTATCAACTGTTTAAATGATGAAATATTTATTTATCGACGAAGGCATGCAGATATGCATAATATATTATATATATGTTCATATCGAGTCCCATTCTACACCCCGTACATTCCACTTCCAGACCATTGTTTTTCATAAATTTCAGATATTTCACCCAATGTCTTCCGCTGGAATGAAGAAGTCAAAACGCGTTATTTATTTCAGTATCGTGTTTTCATAGACATATTTCAGCCAATTTGGCTTTCTTCTATAAGACATCTGGATTTGACAAAATGTTATTTATAGTCATTGTCTAAAATAGCGTAACGGTAAGTTGTAGAGTTTTGACAGAACTGTTTGTCTCATTTTGTTTGTGTTAAATCCGTTTGACTGGTGTTGTCATTGGCTTGGTATGTACCCTTTGTACACGGGTATTTCTTATTTATGTTAACAATAACTACAATAGTAATAAAATATACAACATGAATTCTTGCTATGCCTATTATAGTTTACGTTTTTCGCTATTGACCGTCAAATCTTGAAATGTGTATAATTATCTCGGTGATGTAAAAGCCCAAAAAAAAAGCACTATTGATCATTAACTTATATTTTGTAAAATCATATAATTAATTGAGACTAAAAATAATAAAGTATATATAAATAAAAGATTGTTCTCGAGGATTTGTTAATAATGCATTGAGAAAGCAAAGAACATAAAATAGTTCTAAAGAAAAATTGAACTAAAATAATTTGGTGATATTATATACATTGTATTAATATAATTTTCTTTAATCTAATTTGTTTTTAACTTTTCTTTTGTCACTTTTTGAATCGGTAATATGTTTCGCGAAGAGTTGGTATTTATAATTATCACTGCTTTGGCTATGACTCGTGAGTACGTGTCGTCTCGTCTGTGTGGTAATGTCCCTTTGATTCTGTCTTGACTTTGTCTGTGGTTTTTGTCGTTTAGATTGAATTGGTGCTGTGTAAGATGCTACGCCACGTATACTGTATACACAGGAATAGTCTTTATTAGGCGTATCATACCCGCCCGACCCTAATTTGAGCCTGCCGACCCTAAATCTTTGTTCGTATGTGCAAAACATTTTTTAATAGAACATCGATGTCCACGAAAACTATTCCAAAACTATTAACACCTATGAACACCTATTTAATTTCCATAAATAATATTATTTTCCAAAATAAAATATTTTCCCTACCTACCTACCCTATATTTTTCCAGCATGTAATAGGAAACGAGTAACTTATTTTTCGGCCTTAGTCAAATATAACACTCGTTTGGAGTTCTTTGAACACATTATGAGATTACATAAATAACATTCTGCAACAACAAAAAACCACACACCAATGGATAATTTTCAATTATACTTAATTTTATAAATGTCATGTTTTGGCAGTTGAAAACCGTTGCCATAGTGTCCTAACCAGGAAGTGAAATCTGCTCAACGTGAGGCACATTATGCAATGTTACGTGCATTTCATTCATGGATGATACATTTATACGTATAGGCCTAATATACCCTGGTTTTTGTTTTACCACATAGATTTCGACTCGTGCATTTCTGCGAAACGGGGGTGGGGTCGACCTAATAGGAGAGTTGATCTAATAATTATGGTATTGTAGGATGTTTGTCTAATTTCCTATATTATGGATGTACGAACACATTCTTCGCAATCCCCTTGTTGCGGACCTGTCTTAATATAGGACATTTTTGATACTTCCGTTTGTGGCTGCTTAATACAGGCTCGACTACTCTGAAGTTGTGGAAAAAGACTTCGCTGTGGACTACTTAAAACGGAGGCAAATTTAAATTGTTTGTGCAAACAACTTTGAACTAAGGAACTTGTCAAATTTGCGCAAGACTGGATCTGGCAAATTGAAGCCTGCTTGTTGTTGGTCTCCCTGCACGGTGTGCAGCCAACTCGAAACGGAAAGTTAGGAAGCTTTATATGATTATGTCTTTTAAAAAAATCCATTTTGTATTTTTCCTGCCAATGGTGAAGAACATACATGAATCCAGACATTTTTGCTATAATCAGAGCTATGTGCAGTGAGTGAAAAAACACACAGGGAAGGCGCACAACCTTGTAGAACGACATGGGATCCGCGGCGTGACCGGCATTCCGAAACGATGGCGCAGAGAGTGAAAGTAAATGTCGGCAACAGAATACATCCCTTGAGCAACCAGTGTATTTATTTAAGGTGAAACAATAGGGGGGAATGATAAACGTTGTGTTTGCCCTACATGCTATGTTTAACAAGAATCGGTGGAGAGCGCGCCACTGTTTAGACTTTCACTTTGTTTCATCTGGCTTCCAATGTTTGCCTTATGCCCGTCCCGCTACAATAACACTCTTCATGCGAAGCGAAGGGAACCAGTATATAGCGGTGTTTAATGTCGACGACAATTCACAGTGTGCTTAGACAATGGGAGATGATCTGTTGTCAGCAGAAAATCAACTTCACAAAGATGAAGAGCTATGGGAAAATCCCTCATCTGATCGAGGTGGACTACGATTGCAAGAAGCGGTTCTGTATGAGGATCGAGGCTGCTGCAAACACGAGTCAAAATGAAGGGAAATACCTGTGTCATCCGGGTTATTGATTCAAACGCCAACAAAGCTTGTCTTGGAATAGAATGGAATTAACTTTAATTTCAAATAAGACGCGTTCTGCATAGCATTTTTATCCAAGGTCAACGATTTCGTAGTTGTAGAATTGTCTTGTTTTTCGCTGTCCTGGTGAAGAGATGTACAATCGTATTAGACAATAGGCTTTTGTCTTTAATTGCCGACCTTGCTCTTAATTCAATGTGACTTGGCATTTCATGTCTTTTTTCGGACTATTTCCGACTATGTGTATTTTTGTATTATCGAATACTGGTAATAATTGATCTTGACTGCAATCATATCAATATTAATAATATTAGAAAATAAACATAATTTACAACCATAATCATTAAACAACTAATTGTTACTAAAGATACCACTACAACAACCATTACTATTACCACAGCTGGTACTACTGCATTTACTACTACTACTACTACAGTACTACTACTACTGCATTTACTACTACTACTACTACTACTACTACTACAGTACTACTACTACTACTACTACAGTACTACTACTACTACTACTACTGCATTTACTACTACTACTACAGTACTACTACTGCATTTACTACTACTTTTACTACTACTACTACTACTACTACTACTACTATTACTACTACTGGTACTACTACTACTACTACTGATACTATTACTACTACTTCTACTATTACTACTACTATTACTACTACTACTACTACTACTGATACTACTACTACTAGTACTACTACTACTACTACTACCAGTACAATTACTACTACTTCTATTACCACTACTACTACTACTACTACTACTATTACTACTATTACTACTACTACTACTATTACTACTACTACTACTACTATAACTACTACTACTACTACTATAACTACTACTATTATTATTACTACTACTATTATTATTACTACTACTACTACTATTATTACTACCACTACTACTATCATTACTACTACTACTACTACTATTACTACTACCACCACTACTATTACTACTACTACTACTACCACCACCACCACCACCACTACTACTACTACTACCACCACCACTACTACTACTACTATTATAACTACTATTATTATTATTACTACTACTACTACTACTATTACTACTACTATTTTTATTACTACTACTACTATTATTACTACCACCACTACTATCATTACTACTACTACTGTTACTACTACTACCACCACTACTACTACTACTACTACTACATCTGCTACTTCTACTACTGCTACTATTACTATTATTATTATTACTACTACTAACTACTACTACTACTACTACTACTACTACTACTACTACCACTACTACTACTACTACTACTACTACTATTACGTAAAATTGCATTTGGACGTTAAACGAATACATCCACAAAATACGGAGCTTAAAAGTTTGAGCTCATTTGTTTGCAGCTGCAACAGAGCGGAATCGGGTAGCGCCAATATCAGTGAGTAGGTATGTTTAGGACAGCATGGTTTGAAATGTATTTCACGAGTGCACCTCGTCTTGTCTACTATATAGACGATTCCGACACCTAACATATCTTCCCATAGTATACATGTACTACATGTACTCAGCCGAGTATCTACTTCTCTTATTTCAACTCCTAAACTAACGTAATCGTTTTACTCACAACTACACGTAACAAAACTTGCTAATCATTTATTTTTCTCTCCGCGTTTATGCAAAAGTTTCAAATTCTTTGCCAAGAATGTTTGTCCTGCAGCTGTATTAAGAACGTATGTACGAACCATGCTTAAGCTTGTCGATTGAATGTTTGGATAAGCAACAAAATAATGATTTGACTTTTTGTTATTGGAATCTATGTGGATTTGGATACAGACGTAAGGATGTATCTTGATTATGCGGGAAAACATAAAACTTTCATCGTTTCACAGATGTGGTTTTATAGGATTACATGCATTAGTAGTATCTTCAGGATTCGAACCCAGTACCTACCAGTCTAACCACTAAACAACGGAGACCGGTAAAATTCCGATAAAACCCTGTATCCATACCCGCACCTAAATGCCAAATTGTGCAGAAAATCTAAAAAATAAACCTGTCGCCAAGCACTCGTGCGTGAGTTAGTCACGTGGGTGTGATGTTTAACTTTCTCATCACTCCAAATTACCCTTTGTTGTTTGCTTCGGACACGAGTGATGGTTTAGAAGCAACTTGTCCAAAGATCACCTTGGAAACATGGCAGTTAGCTGATTTATTACAACACGATTGCATTATGATCTAGTAATAAACATCTGTTCTTTTTCTCGTTATACTAAGGAGATGGCAGGCAGCCTGTGAGACCATATGGACCACAGAATGGAAATGTTTTCTAGTTATCAGTCGCAGATAGTATATATGTACAACGCAATAATACTGCATGTGTCCATTCTAACAAATATATAAGCTAATTATCATAAACACAGTTAATTTGGCGTTGTTTTTTAAGAACGACTGGATGGGCCGAGCATTTATAGTGTTGGACTTACAATCGTCAGGCAAATCTGTGGAATAGGTTCCAATCATATACGAGCTTATTGTCTAATATATTCTAGATATGACCTAGGTACACAGACATACACACATAATTATAGGCCGTGATCTGTGCTATCCAGTCTGTGGGGAAGTGATCATACAAGACCCATTGCTGCATGTGTTTGATATCCAGTAGCCGATGGTTATTAATCAATGTGCTCCAGTGGAGTCGTTAAACAAACCAACTTTATCATATACAAAATCCTGAATAACGTCACCTTCAGTATATACATACCATAATTATTTGACTTTACGAGATGTAAGTTGACAATACATCAGTATACCAAAGAAGTTTTAGCACCAGAGATTAATTCTAACGATCTGAGCAACGGGGTCTTTAGCCTTTGCTATAGGATTCATTGGTATTGGCGAAAAAAGTTCAAAGATCTTAAAATAGTATATTATTAATGCAGTTTACGTGTATCCCTCACGCGAAGTATAAACAGCTTGGTAAAAATATCCTGATAAGATGTATATCATCAAACCCAAGTCACAAATCAAGCACTCGCTGCTAGTGGACGAGAAGGTGTGGGATCTATCATATATGATCCACTCTGTTAGTATTAACACCAGGGTCAAGTGCCAAAAGATACAAGACGTTTTTTCTCCTGTATTATATGTTTATCAAATTAATTGGTATACATTAAGAGGAGCGGAACGTAGAGCAGTGCAAGGGCGTCCGCCTGAGGTTCGAGAAGTCGAAGGATCGATCCTATGGATCGGTTGAGATATT
The DNA here is from genome assembly GCA_032273805.1 of Melanodrymia brightae. NCBI lineage: Eukaryota > Metazoa > Mollusca > Gastropoda > Neomphalida > Peltospiridae > Melanodrymia > Melanodrymia brightae. The sequence continues at coordinate 1,911 of JAUTCZ010055507.1, read as the reverse complement.
TTCCCGTTTAACAAGTGATCCCCGCTTGGTTCGTCAAAGGTCTTAAGGTGTGCTATCCTGTATGTGGAAGAGTGCATATAAATTTAAAGACCCTTACTATTTGGTACAAGTGCCTTTAATACACGTAGTCAGGAAGATCGCGAGTAATAATAAAAACTGTAAATTTGTACTGGATGTCTATGGAACGAGTCCTCTAATTCAGGAAACGAGAGGTACTCGTACATGTATGACATAGACAATCCCAAGGTTCCACTGGGATATACTACCCGCCTTGGACACAGCCTTGGCATTAACTTTATGGCGGACCGTGCCCAAGGCGAGGTTGCTTGAACCCTTGGTGGATATAAGCACCAAAATGTTTCACCTCACTTCACTGGGATATGATGCGGCACATCATCCAACATGGAATTACATGGTGGTCGCTTTCACTCTCTCAGGTAGAACGAAATCATAAAATTCTGGATTCTGCCTCCCTACTTACTGTAAGTAGCATACACTATTAAATGAAGATCTAATGACTTGCAATTCACCGTTAACAATTATAGAAGTTCCCACTTATCGGTGTGGAGCAATCTATTGCTAATCTCAAAATCACTTGAAGGAAATTAGCTCGTTAGCTTTAGGATGTCTCTGTAAATCCCAGCACTCCGGTGCAAGGCAAGCGATGTGATTTAGGAACGCTTTGCAGTTGAGAAATGCCGTGTATTTATCGCGCTTATAGGTATAAAGTTACCCCCCCCCCCCACCCAGGTTGTATCGCAGCAAATCGAACGGTCCTGCCACGGGTCATAGTTCGTGGTGCAGGCGTGTATTTGTGAAAATACTCTTTATCTCTGTAATCATTCCAAGTATTTTTATGTAGTCACCATCTCATTTGACAGATAATCACTCTATCTCGCCAATTATTTTGTGCATTTGCAGAATACCACTGTACAAATCGGCTGACGCCACATAGGCTACTCTTATCGATTAACAGCAATTGATCTTTTAAGTGCACTTCCCAGACAAGATAGCACACACCACGGCCTTTGAAACGGAAAATAACCCAAAGGTCCACCGAGGATCGATCAGTCACCCCTGTATCCCCAACGGTAGTAAAGTTCCATCGCATACATTTATGTCTTTAGCAATTCTATTGACTTATTATTTTCACCCACCCTTCCCCATTCCCTTTCAAGACGTTAACCCCAAAACATATAAAGAAAAGAAAACCTGTATGGCTGAATGTCGTTAAACAAGCTATACTCTGATAAGGACCATGCTTGTGACAACAATGGCAGATGGTAACCCTCTCGAAGTCGTAAACTACATCTGTGACAGACGGTCTTTTCTACGAACATTAGTTTATGGCCTGAATTACCGACCACTGCCCTCTTACGACATGTCTCGTCACTGACCGCCGTCTATCGCGAGAGTACGCGGGAGTACGCCGGAGTTCGCGTGGGTTCGCGTGGGTACGTACACCACCGATGTTGGATTTCAGCCTTTCGAATAATCTCTTTTATGACTGTTGGCGGGACACGATGATCAGTAATCTTGTTTTGTTTATCTGGCCACGATTGGGCGGCAAAATGCCACTGTTCGTGTATACAATCCACAAAGGCGCAATGTTCGGACGTCCGACTTATTTTCTCCGTGACTTGTAACGCGAAGATCAATCCGTTTAGATTAGCGATATAACTGGCTAAACACGAGGCATAGACATATTGCATGTATATACTTCATACTTATAGTAGGATTATCTGTGGGGTGGTTCGTTTTTTTTTGAAAACTGTAAACCTATATAACCAAAAATTAATATCTTTTTATAATAGTGGATTTAACGTGGTGTATTTTAAACCAATTTTCTAATTGGGTTGTTCGAATGAACCCCCAAACCTCCACCCTAAAACGACCGGGGGGGGGGGGGCG
>JAUTCZ010055497.1:0-10450 GCA_032273805.1 Melanodrymia brightae | reverse complement strand
ACATTTTCCTTTACTTAAAAGCTGAAATATGAATATTTTTCATTTGGGCTACCAAAAGCAAGTTTGGGACACTGAATTTTTTTCAAAATGAACATTTAATGGCCCAAATATTTTGTTTGGGCCACCATACATTTCAGACGAGTTTCGAGCCCTGTAGATACGGTCCGCCTTCAAAGGACGAATCCAGAGTCAATGCTGTACCCAGAGCGGGAAAATATTTACTGAATAAATCAAAGCTGTTGATTCTACTTTGATTGCTTATGTTATGTGTCAACCACACCACGTAATGGTGATTAAACACACAGCCAACAGCTAAAGTAACTCAATTATACATAGACTGCATTTAAGCTGCTGTCTGCATTCATAATCACTACAACCAATCGGCTGAGGTGATATTTTGAGTAATTATATATACATAAGCGCTGATAAGCTTGTAGCTTAAGGCAACAAATAAATGAAACGTACGTACGTATGTACGCGCACACACCGCACGCACGTACTCGCGCGCACACACACACACTCACCGCACGCACGTACATGTATACGCGCGCGCGCGCACAAACACACACGTATATACCCGGTACCGGTACTTTATAACACTTATAGCCTACATTATTTATCACATTAATTAATGGACTCACCAAAAACAAATAAGACAACAGGGTTAGAATCCAACACTTTGACATCGTTACCAATTCGTACGCTAATTTTCTTTTTTCTGTTGGCCGAATCATTGCCAGACTTCTTGGAATCCCTCCTGGAACTCCCTCCACAACCCATCGAAACGGAGCCTGAACGTCAACAACTGAATGCTACAAGCAACACATATATGTCATCGGTGAATCTACATAACTACATCCATTACTATCCATCCTCTCTTCCACACTACTAGGCCTACTATCCGGTTCAACTTGCATCAAACATTATAAACATGACCTATGAGGCGGCGATTCAGATTCGGGCCTCGGGACTCAAACTGTTAGTTAGTTAGTTCACGCAGGGAATATAGCTAAAATCAATACACAACACTTAGTGGTAATACATTCTGAATAGATTCTCATCCACGGTAGCTGTGAGAAATTACATAATACGTCATGTTCCACGCCATAAACAGCATTACCGTGCTGGTTAACAATGTTGTACCGCGGCTGTGTTCACAGAATCCACAAAATGACATTATATAAACACTAATGTAATTTTGCTATTCGTGTGTTGTCTGTCACTCGACATGGTTTTTAGTTACCGGAGAAAGCCGATAATTATTCATTTTCCCGAATCCTTTCATTTGGTAGACCGTCTAACTGAATGTATTAATAGAGAATAACACACGAGTGCGCGTTAGATATCATTTATTTGCAACGAGTTGTTTCAAAACGTATCTAACGAGCGAAAGCCAGTTAGATACATTTTTAAACAATGAGGTGCAAGGTAATTATTGATATCTAACGGACACGATTGTAGTATTCTATTTCTTATATACTCTAAACACATTTTCAAAAGAAATCGCGGTTTCCAACTAAACATGTTTTATGTACGGTTCAAGGCTTGACCTAATTTTACCCACTGCGGGTATTGCTGTACATTTTGAGGTAGACGACCAGATAGATCTTTGCGGGGCAGCCAATCGCTAGTCTTTAAAATCGATCTGAGAATACTAATGTAGCAGTGACATTGTAAATGACCCGAGTGACCTCGTAAACAACGAAAGTATCATGTCGCTTATGATGGGCGTCGCATTCGCGTGCAACACGTGTTGGTTTATAATTCCGAATATCACCGGAGTGATGATTTGTTTTGATGGCAGATACGGGAAAAGCCGAGAAGTTGCGATGTTGCGATTGGATTACAAATTGATCTCCGCGAAGTACTAAAGGCCGATCACTCTGACACATAATATGTCTGAGCAAGCTGCAAGTGAAATTGTGTTCTAAAATATCTTATCAATATATAATGAACAAGTTTAAACAGATTTCTTGTCATTAGTTTGTGGGCCCATAAAGATGACAGACGGGCCAAGTGCTGCTAAAAAATCAAAACTTGGCAATCTGCCATTGTGCCCTTACGGTGCACGATGTTATCGAAAGAACCCAGATCACTTCCTGGAATATCAACATGATAAAACCGAAGATAAGAAAAAAGACGTAGTAACAAATAAGCCATGTGGCACCACAGGTGATTTGCCAGCATGTGTTTATGGAGCCAAATGTTACAGAAAAAACTTGCTGCATTTTGCAGAATATTCTCACCCAACTTCTAAATCCTCGCACAGTGACAGCAGCGGCAGCAGCGGCAGCAGCGGCAGCGACACCGACGTTGTAGATTCAGAGGATGTAAGAATTTTATGAAAACTGATTCATGCAGTTTACAGTGCCATATTAAACGTGTTCCTGTGAAAATGAGCTGAAACAGCTATCGCCAAACCAAAAAGTTGAGGCATCCATGTTGTTATCGAATCGATACATTGTTGTATCAGCCCATCTCATTTACAAGTTACATTTGATTGAATGTTTTCCGTTTATCTCTAATTATAGATAATTCGAGTGGCTATGTCTGTCATGTCACGAATGTGTGATCTACTCAGTCGATCTCACAGCAGTCATTATTTTGCGACAACTTACATTGATCTCATTACTGATTGTCAACTAAAAATATTGTGGCATTATAGAAACTCATTAATTGTCAAATTATTGCGCTAACTGAAAATTACATTTGCACTAATGATAATTATATGGTTAAATGTAGTCTTGGGTGCCCTCAATAATTTACAACTTTTTATGACTGAGATTTTAATTCGAAGATCTATTTTTTATGTAGTGGGATGTATAACTTTGCAATCCTTATTTCAAAATATTGGCTGCTGCAAAATCGAGAATGCTGATGATGTCACAAGAAATATTTATTATTAATTACATGTGAAGAGCTCAGGCGCAAAACCTGCTAAACGCCATCACAAAAAAAAAAGAGGTTCATGCATCAAACTGAAGATTACAGTGCCAAGTTTCTGAAAATCAAATCATTTTAATGCAAAACTCACTAAGTCCCATTGTAACTCCGGCCGAAACATTGGCATTTTTCGCAGAACCTGCAAAATGCCATAGTCGTTTCTTTGCAAAAGCCGCAACATACATTATACGTCAACCAGAGCGCTGAATGACATCACGTGATTTCAGTAATGGCGGCGTCCATGAACGCTTATATCTGGCAGTGAAAGTTGTGATTTGTGGATGAATTTAGCATATTATTATGCTATTCTCAAGTTTCTTTTATTATTTCTACCTTTTTTAAATTGTTCCCACTGTTCCATAATACCAATGTTGTTTTAGCAGGTTTTGCAAAAAATCTGACCATGGACTTAGAGGGTTTTGCCAAAAAACAATTTTAAAATCAACTAAAATAACTGTTGAAATCATTGATATTAGCGGGTTTTTGCACCTGAGCTCTTCATGTATAACTATGGGTCATGCATATATGAAAAATCCACAGACAAAAAAACAACCTCCTTAGGTATCTTTATTGCAAACATATTGTATACATGTTTTAATTAATGAAAAGCAAATTATATTTGAAATTTGGGTTGGAGGTATAGGATAGAGTTCTATTTGCAACTCACTGAACATAAATTAATGGGATTTTTGTTGTCTTTTAAATGTTTATTAAAATTTTTATAATCTCTATAAATTTGTTAAAATTTTTGTATTGCATGCATGCCTGGTTGCCTGTATGTTTCTTTCTAATGATATGTGCAGACATCAAATAAAGATTCCCCATAAATACAAAATTCCATACCCGGTACTTAGAATAGCATGATTTTTAACTTATTCATTCTATTATTTACAGGAACAAAAATCTCCTAAAAAAGATAGCAAAGATATTCTTAATCGTGGCATGTCATTGGTCAAGAACTTTTCACAGATGACTGAGGATGAGCGTAAGGAATTAATTAAAAAAGCATTTGAAGTGAAACAAAAACTTCAAAAAGAACTGGAGGAGACGAAGGAAGAAATAAAAAAAAAAGACAAAGCATTAGACAAACTTCAGGAAAAGGTATGAGACATGTCATATTTATGTTGTTAATAGTATACATCTACATAATACATGTATTTATAGACGTAGGAGTGGGCGATATTACTGGTTTACCGGTTAATTGCAATACGAAAGTCCCGATTCAATATATTGCAGTACACTTTTTGAGAACCAGTTTAAACGATACAGTCGGGAGTTTCCATTACACAGATCGGTAATGATCGTAAATTTTGTAAACGCATTTCGGCGTGTTATTTCAATATAATTTGATCGCTTATTTTGACATAGATTAGAATATAATAGCAATGTCAAAACGTTTGTCGGGACTTTAAATAAAATGAATACCCGGTACTTTTCCAAAATGGCGGACTCTTGGATTTTATTCTTTGCAGTAGAATCAAGAAGAACTGTTTGTTTCTGGGATAATTTAATTAAACATGGCTGCCTTTGAAAATGGCATACGTTTTAAACTCAGTTTATTTTATAACCTGTTTAATAAAACATGTCATTCATTGTTTACTATTGTTTATTGTCCAATTATTAACAAAATTCCATTAATTTCCCTCTGTTTGGTTTGCAAATGTTCTCGATGTTTCAAACATAACAATATAATGATTGACAATAGTAATAGTTTATTAAGTGGATGCATTTTTAATACAACTAATGGTTTTTAAACTTTTGACTAGGTTTAACGCATTCTGCAATATATTGCAATACCGTATATATTGCAATACACTTTATTGTATCGCAATATATCGCAATACGTAAAAAAGAGGCAATACCCATCCCTAGTAAGTACGGTATTAATGATAGTTATGACACCTGTATTAAAGGCCTGTGAAATACTAAAATTTGAATAGCCGATTTATGCACAAATATTTTGCTTAACCCATTACAAAATATGTTGCTATAATGCTATTTAAATGTATGTATAGTGACAGTATTTTTAGTGGCTGGTTATAATTATCAGACATTTATCATGCACATAGCAAAGACATGTAGGCCCTACATGTATCTAGAAAAAGAGTAGATAACGCATAAGTATGAAGCTTGCCATATTTTGTTAAAACATCGGCCGTGTGTTTCTTAACGTGGGCGTTAGGCGAACGTTTTGACGTTAGGTCTAACAAATGGTATGTTAGTGCTCTAGTTAACAGGGTTCTTAGGTAATATAGACAGTTTTTCAGACCAAACGTCAAAACGTTCGCCTAACGCCTGCATTAAGGAATGCATGGCTGATGTTGACCACCTTTGCCAATAAGGGAAAGCGTATAAATTATGTGGCTGGGGATATTAAGTTTTAGAATTACAGTTGTATAAACATTTAAATTACACAACTGAATTAAAAATCAATCACATGTTAGATTATAATCATCGGAATACTACCAGATTAGTGTTTTTGACATTTTTATAAAATATCATAGAATTCAACCGAGATAAATGAAATAATTCGTTTTAAGTTCTTTTTAGACAAAAAATTAAGTGTACCGGTACCTGTATTGCTTTATTAGGTGAACACTGGTCTTTTGCTGTTGGATGGAGAGAAAGATGCACTGGATGGAACAAAGACGGTGTATTTCACTCTTCAAGCTGAACGAATATATAAAGAAGGTTCTGCAAGCCAGATTCACTTCCGACTTGCAGAGTCACAGTTTTATCGACTTCTCAGTGGTCCTAGTAATACAACGTGAGTAGTCATCAAATAAACATAACCATTCGACTGTAAACTTGTTACGCTATAAACTGCCTACACCAGATCACTTTGAGACTCCTAATAAATAATGTTAAGGATTTTGTTTTTTCACAAAAATTGCAGATTAAAAATACAAGAGTTATTTCCCTTCTCAAATAATAGGCAAATTGTCAAGGAATGAGGCGATTTTGGTTATTTGGTCTTACGTATTGAAAACAATTATGTATGACTTTTGTTAAAACTGAACATTTCTTATGGATATTTGGAGTTGTTTCAGTCTATTTATAAATTAACCGCATGTTCATAAACTGGGTTTGCCATGACATACGGTTTACATTGTGTGTGTAAATCGAGTAACCAGTCCATTTTGTTTGATGGGCGCAGGGCGTAGCTCACTGGTATAGGGTCCACCTCAGGTTTGATGGATCGATCCTCCTTCAGTGGAACCATTGGGTTATTTCCTGTTCCATCCAGTCATCCACAACTAGTCCATTAAAGGCCGCTGTGTGTGCTATCTTGTCTGTTCGAAGAAGAGTAGCCTACATGTAGGTTTACTCTAACCAAGTGTCAATAAAACTATGTGTTTGACATACATTAAACATGGATTAATAATCAATGTGTTCCAGAGGGGTCGTTAAACAAATAAACTGTATCTTTTTATCTTTGTTTGATGAGCGTTACTATTTTCGAAAACAAAAGCAAACCCAAATTAATATAATTATATAAAGATACTGACCTGCCAGATGTTAGTTTATTCATAGCACTAGTTAGTTATGGCCTATTTATTTGTTTATATCCAATTACGATTCAAGCACGTATGTCATGGTCATGCGGTCTAGCTGCCTCAACTGCCTGTCCATGACAGAAGGAAGTGTTAGTATGATAGAGGAAACCTACTACTCTTGATGAGTAGCGAGGGATCTTTTAATGTACTTTCCTGCAGACAGGACTGTACATACCATGGCTTTTGTTAAACCAGTTGTGGACACTGGTCGGTGTAAGTGGAAGGATACCTACCCAATGAACCTCTGGATTAGATTCGATACTGGGATTAATAAGCACACAGAATATTAATGTAGGGTTACGTCTAGATGCACTTTTCACATGAATATCCAGTTTGCATTAATTTTAGGAATTACAATATAAATGTAGAATAATTAACACTTGTATATATATGTTTGCAAAATTTTGTGTCAATTATATCAGTACCAACTGGTATATAATTTTAATAACATTTCAGGTACCGTGTTTCTAAGGTGGAATATGTTGTGAATCCGGACACATTCAAGTTATTTACGTATGTTATTTAAAATTTATGTTGGTGCTGAAAATTACCTTGAATTAAACCATTTTTACGTTCAATATCTTTACCTATGTTGATTTTTTAAAACTGTTTCACCATTTCAAAATAGATGATAGATGCATATGTTTTGTTAGCACTTACAATTATTCTATTGAATTATTGTTTCTGCAAATTATATTTTACGAAAATTGTTAGTAGATGCTTACATGCATATGAAAATGGGTTCCTAATTTGCTTATGCAACCTATTGTGAAGACAATTTTTGTCTCAAAAATTAACTATTCTTTTAAATTTATAATTTATACATTTTGAATATGTCATAATAATTCTTTAAGGATTACAAAAAAATACTTGTAAATAAACTTATAATATACAGCAAACGTAACTTATAATGACCTCTAAGGATGGTATTAATAGTTTTACTGCATCTGAAGTTCATTGCATGGAGTACAAATGTTCTGTCCACCATTTTCAATTTGGATACTACATTCTAGATGATAGAATAATTGATAAATTACTGGTTCTTTATAACTAACTATTAGTTCACGATATTTGTGTTCATTATTTTTATAGGAAAGCCAGGGAGAACCTGAAGAAGATACAGGGTGAGGAATATTCCTTCCCTGTACTAGCATTTCATGGCACAAAACAAGAAAACATCACACCCATTTGTGAAACAGGTTTCAGAGTGCCAGGTGAGTGCATTTTATCAGTCATTGTTCAAATCTAATTACTCTGGTTCGACAGAATATACATAATGTTCAAAGCATTTCAACGAGATGTGTTCGACATACATATACATCTTTCCCAAAATCTTCAACTAACTCTCAGGTGTTAGTGGCATTGTTGGAACTGATGCGCCACATGGAGGCAGATAACTCCAGTAACTCCGGCCATTAGATTGTTTTTTTATCATAATTTTAGAAATAATGTGTTTTGAAACTTATTTACAATAAAAGATGACAACAAGTGTTTATAATTGGACAGGTGCAAAAGGCTTCAAACAACGGACGGATACGGGCTGGTACGGGAGTGGTGTTTACTTCAGTGAGTTTCCTTCTTACTCCATTGGTTATATTCAAGGTGCAACCAAACTGCTGTTGTGTCAAGTCCTCACTGGCAAGGTCAGTCTCTCAACTGCACACATCAATAATGCACACTTTGTCATTTTATAATTAACACAAGTAATTGCAATCAGTAATTTGTGAAAATTCGTGCTCTATTTGTTTGTTCCAAAGATGAGAAATTAAACATGAGAGAACATCTGTGAACCAATCTCAGTTCATGTTGAACACCCAGTCTATAAGAGTATGAAATTAGGTTGCAGTATACAGTAACCAGTCTAGTTTTTCCAGCATGCAATGAGATCCAAATTAATAATGACTTAATGAATGTTGGTTGTACCATTATACATGTGTTGTGTTTCCAGTTATAGTTTCAACATTTTACTTGTATAATATACACTATTTTACTTCTGAGACAATGTATAACTGTGTGTTTGACATCCAATAGCCAATACCAGTAACTACAATGAATTTATATATATATATATTCAGCTAAAAGGCACACTAAAGAGTTTTCAGATGGATGCCATCCTACGTGCACATCTAATGCTATTGCTAAAATATTTCTGGCTAATAGAGAGTAGTTATTTAGTAAAGTTTACATTTACTTAAATTTTATGACTTACAATATCAATATCCATTACGTTATTTAGTAACTTAATATGGTCCTTTGACTATTGCCGACAATAATTGAATAAGATACAAATTATTTGAGACAGTAATACACATTAAGATACTATAACAATTTGGATGACCCTAAACACATAGGATATATACTTATACTTATATTGATATTGTAAGCAATATGATGTAGGTAAATGTTAATTTTAATAATAGGAAATGCTCTATTAAGCCAAATTCATCTGACAAATAACATTTAATGTGCGCATATGGTCACATCTATCTTTAAACTCAGGATTGTTTCTTTAATACATGTATAAACATGTATGACCACCGTTGAATGTATCAGCATTGATCAGTTTGATCTATTTCAGGTTTACCAGTGTACAAAGTTAATTCATGGAGCACAGCTGAGAAAAGGCTATGATTCTCACACCTCCCCTGACAAGAAAGAACTTGTAATCTTCAACAGTGCTCATATTTTACCATCATACATTGTTCATTATACCAATGCTAACCAAGACTTCCAGTACAACGTGAGTGAATGTGCTTATTTCTCTTGCCAGTTTACATTGTAAATACTATCGACTCTGTCTGAACCGGATTCTGTGTACTGTAAACCGTGAACATTTTGTGTGCGTTTAATTTTTGCGTAATTTGCGCCAATCTCAATTTGCGAAATTTATAAGCACGCGTAATTTTAGCTTATAGTGTGCTTGCCATAAGGCAAAATTTAAACGTTGTGAACATGTGCTTAGGGGCGTATTTACGAAAAAATCACGTCGCAATATTAATAAAGTTTACAATAATCTAGATTTCTGCATAACTGCATTTTAAAGTTCCATTGACTGGGTTAATATAACTTGCAGTAATATTTGTTTTGTGTTGTTTTCCGATTGACAATAACAGTAACTCAGGATAAACTCTGTCTAATCTCACAATCTGCGTAGACTGGCAGCACTGAATATTGTTTTCTTTTAACAATCTAAGAAAATCTAACTCATAACAATTATAAATATACTTTTGCATGGGTGTTAACTGTCAGTCAGGGGACTGAATTCAGTCGTGGAAGAAATTCTAAAAGTGTTTTTTATGTAATGTACATGTAATTTGATCAAAACTTGAAATTATAATGAATTTTCAGTCACACAAATTCACTTTTGTTAACACTTGTGCTTTTGTTTAGGTATATCCTTGTAGTTGTATTGATCTTTATAGACTGAATCCAACATGATTATTTATTAATTTGGTCTTTGCAGGGTGGAGTGAAGAAAACCGCAACAGTTACTAGGTCGAAAACAACAGGAACAAGCTTCGTAGATGTAGTGAATGCAATGGCTACAAAGTAATTTATTGTTTTATACTTTTTCAGTGAAAAATAGGCAACATTGCAATAAAATTGTATGTCTGTCCTTCTGTACTTCTTTTCATCCTGGATTGGTCTTGCGCCCCATACAATTTGATAGTCAACATATTTATTTGTTACAATATAGAAATATTTGCCACCACTTTGAAGATCCCATTAGACTAGATATTGTTTAGTTATACCTCTTAAATATTCTATTATACCTCTTAGATATTCTATTTACTTTTCATATATAGGCCTACTGTTGCCTATCCTCACTATGTGCAAATCACACCCCAGTTAGATGTTTATGATATATGCAGCGTATGCACTTGGGATATTTTTTGACTGGCCAATCGGGCCACTCACAGCAGCACTTTGACTCGCCCGTACAACTTTTG
>JAUTCZ010055496.1:0-18959 GCA_032273805.1 Melanodrymia brightae | reverse complement strand
TAAAAATGTTTTGCGCTGTGGAAGATCGATCTCTCGACCCATCCCGCCACAGGCGGACATTCTACCTCTGAGCTACGCCCCGCTCCGTCTACAATGTGTTCGCATTTCAAAATAGATTAGTTGTGCGACATTTTAGCTGTCGCATATGAAAATGCCACATTGGTTATACATCCCAACGATACCATGTGTCAAGAGGACCACTTCGGCCGCTGAAGAGAAACTTGGGATTCTTGAATTAGCAATGAGCCATTAGCTGGCATCCGGGTTCTGCTAAGTGTGCCAAGAAACGAAGCCCCCAGGGGACGAAACACGACACGAGTAGCTCATTAGTTATACAAGTAATGGCAAACCTGGTTCATTATAAATGTGCTTTGGCCCTGCAGTGTTTAGCATTACAATTAACATATTGTATGATCTTTAGGTTTGTCACTGACGGCATGATTCCACAATGGTCCTAGTAGAATAATATACCGCATGGATGTATATGGACACATTAATAACAAACCGGGCATAAAAGAATACATGTGCAACATATGACGAGACATTCAATTTGATTTGTTTAACGAGATCACTGGAGCATATTGGTTAATGATCATCGGCTATTGGATGTCAAACACGATTGTCAACACATGGTCTCAGAGAAAAACACGTAGTTTTTTAGAAGCAAGGTGGGTGGGGCGGGTATTTTAAATCGAATGCAAATTTCAACCTGAAGGACATGGTAAACACCATTATTATGACCGTATATAGATAGCGTTCATGTTTAAAGAAATATTCTATAATGGGGTTAGTGGGGGTATAATATACTATCTGGCATTCTATAAGGCAATATTATAGGTAAAACAATATAATTGTGTGACCAACGACTGTGGATGCTGCCATGACCTCATATTACATTTGTTGTTCTTCAATCACCAAATATTTACGAACTTCCACCACGAGACAAAAACAAAATGGCTGTCCTTACGACGGGTACAACCAGTCGGGCAGCATATGCTCAACTTTTGCGAACACCTGATATCATCATTGTTTTTCTTTAGTAGATGTCATCTCGACTTTGTCGCACTGTCACATCTATTTTGCCTTGCATATAGATACACTATGTTCATAGTTTTGTCGTTTAGATTCCATGAACAATTAGTTTTGTCTATATTAACTGAGGAGCATGGTGGTTTCTTTTCTTCATATGGGTATGAATATTTATTATATAACAATACACAAATGCTATAAATAGAAAAGTCCATAGATATTCTATGGATGAATGGGTTACGTATTGGTAACCTTTCAGATCTTAAAGATTGGTATGTGATAAACGCACATCACAGATCTTCACATAATATGTTGAAGTCGATTGAATTCATTTATTTATTGCTTTGAGCTACAATCTTATCAGCTCAATAAGGTATAGTTATGCACAAGAGAATACAAATATAATTAATTATTAAGTAATATCAAAACCTGTAAGTACAAGGTGGAGTTTAAAACGAAGCCCCAGCGGGACACTTCGTTAGTTAGGTCCACTCATTGTTCACTTGTGTTAAAATATATACATTTTTGCCCAACCTTTTCATAATTCCCTTTAATCTATTTAATTTAATTTAATGCAAATGACCGTTCCAAATTATTTGCAATGACAGCTAGGCTCCATGTGAAGTTTACAGTGGGAACTGCTGTTTGAAGAAAGTGCACGGGTGTGAATGAACCCTTTTTATTAACTAAAACCGAACCCTACCGCAGAGAATCCTAAATACCGACTGGACATAATGCAATGAAGAATGTTGTTTTACAATGATCAACCCTACAATAACCGTGAAAACAATGATCATACCATGTGATTGAAACAGATGACCGTATTCTAACTCATAAGTTATGTGCATTTCGAAATATTTACGACATCTGTCTAGCTAACTACAGATGTTGTCCAACTATTACAGTAATAGGCATCAAAATAATTGTACAATATTGTATTGCGTCAGCCATCATCTTAGTTGGTTGTGCGTCCTACCGTGATAACAGTTTCTTTGTTTAACGACACCACTGGAACTCATTAATGATTGATCATAGGTTATTGGATGTCAAACGCAAGATTATATGGACACTTGGTCATAGGGTAAACCCGCTGCTGTCACATAGCCTACCCTTCTTCAAATAACAGCAAGGGATCTTTTATGTGCACTTTCCCACAGGAAATATGGCAGACACCACGACCTTTGGTAGACCACTCGTGGATCATTGGCTGGAACGGGAAATAATACAACGGGTCCCCTGAGGGTCATCGATATTTCGATTCATCGAGCCTCCGGAGGATGTTTTTGTGTTGCGCTATCTCCCTCTCCAGAACAGAACAGAACAGAACTGCTGTCAGGCAATAGCACAACGGGGAAATATTAATACATAGGTTTTGCATACCATGAAGTAACATTGTCCTGAAACCGTAATACAATTCAGGTTGAAACAAACGATTGTCTCTTGTAGCGCGTGGGATTTGCCTTGCATGACGGTGAACATAAAGTGGATTTGTGTAGGTCTAAATCAAATTAATTATCTACAAACGCTATCTGCGCTGCTTAACATGTCATCACGCACGTTGAAAAAAGACCAAGTTAATATTTAATAATACAACTTGAGCGATACAGTTCAAAACAAACGAAAAGTTGATGGACTGTGATCGCAAATCCATACACTTTAACCAAATGATTGATTAGTAACAAGCGAACATTTTTCAGTCCTTTCTCTAGTTCGTCTCTGTGGCTACGAATTTGTCTTCGTCATACCCTTGGGAAATCATGGCTTCGAAGTGATAAATAAATATATTTCCTGATCGTATTACTAAAAAGCGAAGTACAAAAAGCGGCCTCCCGTTGTTTTCTAGACAGATTGAGGACATGTTTAAACGTGGAGCGTAACACCAGAAAAAAGACTAATTGAGAAAAAAATAAGCCAAAAAAGCCCTTGGCCCTGGAAACAAGAGACAAAAGCGAGGATGACATTTGATCAGACGAGGAGCTTGACCATTAGTGTAGAGTACTACACGGTGACTATCGAGATCGATAAACAGGGCAAACAATTCAAAACATGGTCCCAATACAACGGCAAACAGATACATGTGTAACAAAGGTACACATTTAGATTGTTATAGCAATATAAAGCAGGAACATTAAACACGCCTCCAACACCACAAACAGAAATGTACTGTCCTTGAATCTTTCACTCTTTACAATGGCGCGGGGCGTAGCACATCGTAAGAGATAAAGTTTGTTTGCTTAACGACACCTCTGGAACACATTGATTATTAATCAGTGGTTATTGGATATCAAAACACTTGGTCACATAGGAAACCTGCTACTCTTACAGAATAACAGCAAGGTATCTTTTATGTGCACATTCCCATAGACACGATAGCACACTCCACGGCACTTGATAGACCAGTCGTAGACCACTGGTTGGAACGGAAAATAACCCAACGAGTATCCTGAGGAGAATCCATTTTGCGACCCAACGCTCTACCACTGAGCTACACCCCGCTCCGCATCGTATGAGCGTTCGCCCTATCAATCTGATTGAAATCATATCCATAATGCGCTACCTATTGTTAGAGTATTAAGGATCTGATTTTAATCAATTGTTTGTGAAGAAGCAGATTCGGTCGCTGCTACCAATCTAGTCGATTAATGAATATAATTGCCGATTTTTGATAATCTGATGTTTGTTACAATAACCAGACAAACATCAAATGATTAAACATCGGTTGTTATGCTCATTAATGGGCTACTACTATACAAATGTATATGCCAAGTTTATCCGCACAACGCTAAGGATAGCAGTGATTTCCCAACCACTTGTAAAAACTACTCAGTCAGAATGTTAAATTGTGGGTTGGATGTAGGTCTAACGATATAGTATTACTTGCAGGGGCTGCGAATATAAGAAAAAGTGTGTGGAGTTGGGAGGAGCACGTGTGAAGACAAAAAGAAATATGTATACAGGTTGTATAATAATATTATGGTAAATAACATTTTTACCAAAAAGTCTGAAAGAGAGGGCGGGGGTGTGACCACACCCAACCCCCCTCCGCGGACGCTGGCTTGTTGGTTCAATTGTTTTTTTGCTATTGCTATTACCTTAAGTTAATATATTGTGTTCACAACCCTTCAAAATAATCAATTTCCAGCTGAGTATTATGTGTAGACAAATTTAAGATTAGTTTGTTGGTTGAGACATACAATAAAAACAAATCCAGTTAAAAATTATGTAATTTTAAATTGATTTCCTTTAGAAACTGCTAAGTCACTATAAATAATTCGTAATAACAAAATATGTAGCAATTGGCAATTAGTGACCAAGGCTTTAAACAAATAATGCAACGTTTATTATCGCGGTAATTTCGCTATATAGCGCCAAGAGTTGTTTCCCATGAATCAAAATAAACTATTATTGTTGTTGTATGTTATGAATCGTCTTTCAGATCTATCACTAACCTTCGTACATTATGTTACAGTAA
Source organism: Melanodrymia brightae (assembly GCA_032273805.1). Taxonomy (NCBI): domain Eukaryota; kingdom Metazoa; phylum Mollusca; class Gastropoda; order Neomphalida; family Peltospiridae; genus Melanodrymia; species Melanodrymia brightae. The sequence goes on along the minus strand of JAUTCZ010055496.1, from coordinate 14,458 downwards.
GATTGTGAAACTAGTAATTTAGTAAATTTGGTAATATAATATAAACATTGAATTTTGCATTCTAAAATGGTTCTCTTTTCATGTTTTATTTACAGTCCATCTATAATAGAAGTCTTGATTTTGTTATCAAAGGCTCTGATTATTGCGAACGATCGGTAATATTAAACTTGCATAAATCATTGCATGCCAGTTTATGCATATGGTTTATGGTTTGGAGAGGCCTGCTGGTAACGTGATTAAATAAAATAACAACCACTAAATGAAAATATATAGTTTAATTCAATCCACGATGTAATCTAGCATTGTCACTGAAGTTCTGCAATCACTTAAGGATTGTTATTACACAGGGATATTTTTCTTGTGAACAGGTAGAATATTTGCAGAATCACCTAATGTGGCGGAACCTGCACTGTCTGTGCCATAAGGTGTACTGCCTTGTGTTGGTTCAGGGTATTTAGGAGCACTAGGAGAGTAGGAGCCAATAGAAGAATCCTGGTTGCCACTAGCTTGAGTTGCAGGATCATAGCTGGGCGCGTTCTGTGGTGCTGCTGAACCCGATGGTGGAATATACGGAACTGAAGCTGCTTTGTTGGAGGTTGAGTCTAGTTGTGTCCCACCAGATGGCGTTGATGCAGTTTCCAACGGTGCTGGATATGATGAGGTTGGTCTCGCTGAATCAGATGGGTAGGAGTTGTCAGCGTATGCAGTATTGAGAGGAATATTATTTCCAGTCTGTGGTGTATCAAGAGCAGCTCCAGTACCAGCAGTATTCGTATTCTGTTGGTCGCCTCCATACGCCTGATTACCTTCTATCGGTTTGTAATCTGTCTGGTGGTTACTGCTGGGTGGAGCATTAGCAGCATCACCCCGGTAACCAGTTTCAGGTCCACTATGGTCACCTTGGTATCCAGCGGCGGGTCCATTTTGGTAATCTGCAGATCCACTCCCTTGATTATGTTCAGCTCTAGGATGGTATTCACCAACAGCCACGCCATTAGTTTCCCCTCCCTGGTAACCAGAATTTCCGGCGTCCCTATTATCATTGTTTCCACGATTGCCATCATATCCCTGAGTTCCAGAGTCTCTACTATTTTGAGGAACATTATTGTGAGCGTTACCTCCCTGGTAGTCTTGTCCTTGATGAGCATCATTTCCTTGGTAGCCTTGTCCTTGGTTAGTATTATCTCCTTGGTTAGTATTATCTCCTTGGTAGCCCTGTCCTTGATTAGCATTATTTCCTTGGTAGCCTGGTCCTTGATTAGCATTATCTCCTCGGTAGCCTTGTCCTTGATTAGTATTATCTCCTTGGTAGTCTTGTCCTTTTTGGGGTTGACCCTGATGGGGGCCTTGATCAGAACCTTGACCTCGACTAGAACCTGGTGCAGCTGTCTCTTCGCCATCTGTAGGGATATATTTCTCCTCCTCACTAAAACTAGGTATACTGTTAAAGCCAGATCCAAAAGCTGCCCTGGCACTATTTTTGCTTGTCGGGTGCGTTGAACCAAACAACGGTGATCTGTCAAGAAATCCTTTTGTTCCAGGGAATTGAGGAGGAGATGGCGGTTTATCCAAGTGTTGTAGTGAGGGAGAAAGAACACCGCCGAAACCACTGCTACCGAAAGGATGATTTCCAAGACTGCTAAAATCACTGAAACTTAAGTCAAAAACACCAGCTGATTTTTTAGGATTGCTTTGACTGCCGCCGAAAGCTATGCCTTTATCTGCTCCTCCAAAAAATGGATGGCTGCCAAAGATGCTTCCACTTGTTATTGGACGATTCATGATACCAAATGGCCCAGGATTTTGATGTGGCTGTGCTACTGCTGGTGCTGCTGGACCTTGTCCAGTGTTAGGATCAGCTGCATAACCTATGACGCAGCAACCAACAGGATCTTGACGAGATCAATCAAACATATAAAAGTAATGCAAAGAAAAAACGTGAAGTTATTCAACTAAACGTAATCCACTTCCATCATATTTTTTGTTTCTTTTGAAATTAAAGTGCATTATTTTATACAAACTTGCTTAACGATCTACTATTTAATCATTGTTGTGTTAATAAATTAATAAATTATGTGGTAAGTTGTGGGTATGCGGACGGAGTAACAGGATATTTTAAACAATGACTGTGTTCTGACAAATCTCCAATGATCATATTATGCAATTACAAAAGCTTTAGATTTATATGGACGTGTATTGCTACTCTAAACAAGAACATGTAAGTAAATTGTAATTTTAATAATTAAAAAGGGCTGTATTAACCGGGACATGCTATAACAATTATTAGCATTAGGTTCTCACGTTTGGTAGCACGTCTTAATGTCAAGAATATTCACTTTAAAGACAATACAAGATAACGCACAAGGCCATAGCAGAACATTTTGAAATTTGCGTTATCCTACAATGTCGATTTTTGTACCATTTTGATCACTTAAACAAACATCTTGCATACTGCAAACATTAATGTTTATATAATTATACGTTGTTCTCCCATGAAAAAGAAACTATTGACCAGTGATCAAGCGGCAAATCAATGCGTTGGACGGTGATTTAAAAAATATACTATCTTGCTACTTAGAAATACTTACTACCAAGGCACGACCAATGATGGAATTTTGACCAGTCAGCTGAGCACCATTCCTGGTTTGGAAGGAATGTGGTTTGCCGTTAGGTGCCGGAAAATATCCAAGTTGACCCACAGGTCTGAAAAGCAAACACAAATATTATATTATATTCATTTATTTTGTTGATTGAAGCTGGGTTTAGCCTTCAGAAGACAGTGCTGCGACACAAACTCATGTTGAGTGGAAATTAAGAACACAAGTAAATAAAGTTGCATATAATATAATATTAATAGCCATATAATTATGCGTCTTATTCAGCTTTGCGTGCCGCGTACAATTATGTGCCGCTAGAAAATGTAGCATTTTACAGGGCCAAATTTTGTTCAGGGTAAAAAAAGAATATTTATAAAAACAATTTATGAGACTCAAAGATATTAAGATTGTTTTAAAGAGACACTGTCACGAGTGTATAGGCTAAATAATTGTATTGATCGTTTCTATCACGTACGCCTGTAAATCAGTTAAAGTGTTCGAACAATCCAAAAACATTGTCGTGTCAATAATAATAATATTATTATTCGTAAGACAATCAAACAGTTCAATTTCTTTAGGTATAAAATTATTTACTAAATGAAAGTTTTAAAAAAGCAAAAAAAAAAAAATGATAGTGTTTTTGTCGATGAAATGATGACAGAAACGTAACATTCTGTCAATCGTGCAAGATCCATCACACAAACTTGGTAGTCCAAAAATACAACCTATCGACTGTGAAATGATCAATCGCTAGCGCTGAACGCTACATACTGACAGATTATTACAGAAACACACACATTTGGACAGATAGATTGACAGTTTTTGTCACACATTGCTTGGTATTATCGCTTAAATGCAACAGTAACCGAATGTTACAAACTCACAGACAGACAGACAAACACATTGCCACGTATTGCTTGGCGTTTTGCGCTCAAACGTCGCAGAGTAACAGAATGTTACACACACGCGCAAGCACGCACGCACGCACGCAGGCAGGCAGGCAGGCACGCACACACGCATGCACACACACACACACACACAGATAGACAGACAGTCAGACACGCAGACAGACAGACACATTACGACGTACTGCTTTGCGTTTTTGCGCTCAAACGCCACAGAGTGGCAGGATGTTACAGACAAACACAGATAGACAGACAGGCAGACAGACACGCAGACAGACAGACAGACACATTGCCACGTACTGCTTGTTTTTTGCTGATCCATGCACATTCTTGGTTCTCTTTCTGTAAAGAAATGTCAGGGTTAGAAATGAAGCAAGCGTGCATAACATTGCTTTTCATGATCTACAAGCAATTTCAGTACATATCAAGAAAGGAAAATGGTCTGCGCTGCGCATGTCCAGTTCTTTGTCAATTAAGCTGGGAATGCGACAAAGCATAGCAAATCATACATATACTATTAAGTAAAAATATGATTATAAATATATTCCAATAATTTATCAATATTGCTAAATGTCAGCATCTAATTAATCATTTGCGGAGTAACACTAATCCTAATTCTAATGCTAACTGTTTTCCTAATGCTAACCCTATAATGTTACCAATAATGTTGGGGAAGTGCATACATGACATTGTATGTATTATAAACGTTTCTTCTCTCGTACTATCACTAACGTTCGGCCTCGACAGGCAGTCGAGGCAGCTGTACTGCATGACCATGCCAGACGTGCTTGAACTCCAATTGCATAAAAGTTATAACTACCTAACTAACTACCTAACTAACTAACTACCTACCTAACTAACTAACTAACTAACTAACTAACTAACTCACTAACCAACCAACATAACCCACTGACTATAAATGCGTTATATTTATAGAGCTGAAATATCTGATTCATGAGTGAACTTGGTATACCATCAACCTTTTAAATATCATTCATGTGCCGGGCTTTAGTATCCTGTCTGTTCACTCAATAGAGAAATACTCTTCATCTAAGAACTGAACTTGATAATTGTATACGTTCATGAACCGCATAACCGCTTTACACACAATATGAACGGGATATAACTTTGTCACTAATGGAACGTTAAAAAATATGGCAAAATTGGGATTAATGCTGCTATGAACGTTGTTTTTTTAAGTCACATGATATCATCATTTGGACCAATCCAAGCATTTATAGCAAATGAGAATAATACAGATTGAAATTATTTATGTATGTTATCGTGCTCTTACCCCGATCCTGTATGATAAACGTCCGGATCGAAAACGTTGTCGGGACAGCCTTGACTGAGATCGCCGAACTGAGTGACCATCATGCGATGTGGGACTCGGTTGTTCCGGGGATTGGCGTAACCTTGCATGTCCACTGTGATCATCATTTGCTCGTCGTAACCAAAGCAATTCTGATAAAAAGTTAATGATATTGTTTAAAGCATCATTAATACATACGGTAGTTAAGGTATAATATAGTTAATTCCATTAATTTAATATTCCGTAATGGCAAATTTATTGTTCGGATACTCAAAATGTTTATTAAATGGTCGAACGTGTTGCGCTGAATTATTATCTGAATTATTATTTACAATCAATGATGAGTATTTAGTTTCTAAAATGGATTATAAAATATAGTATTTTAGGTTGCTCAGTGTTTGTTTGTTATGTTAGTTGTGTCTAATTTATGTTTTTAATGTTTTAATTACTCACTGCAGGCTGCATAAAGTGAATATTTCCGTTCATGTTGTTAGCACGAGGTTGCATTGTACAACTGGCGTGAGTGGCTGAAATAAGAACAAACAACATTTAATTAACTCAGGTCATAGCAATAACATGATTACACAATACTGGCCTGTCTCAAACACTAACTATAGTATCCTGGCTGTTATCATTGGCTATCATAAAAAGATAAAGTTTGTTTAACGACACCATTGGAACACATTGATTATTAATCAGCGGTTATTGGATGCTAAACGCACGGTTATATCGACACTTGGTCAGAGAGAAAACCCGCTGCCGCTACATACGCTCCTCTTATTGGATAACAGCAAGAGATCTTTTATGTGCACTTCCCCACAGACATCGACCCTTGGTCACAGAGGAAACCCATTGCCGCCACATAGGCTATTTGTTTTACCGAATAACAGCTAGGGATCTTTTCCCACTGACAGGATTGCACACCTCACGGCCTTTGGTGGATCGGCCATGGGTCATTGATTAGAACGGGGGAAAACGCAACGGGTCCACTGTGGAGAATCGATCCTTCGACCCATCGAACCTCAGGCGGGCGCTTGTGAGCAGCGTTAAGTCCCGCTATGATTGACTATCTTAACAACTAAAATTCAATTTATAGGCAGGAAGTCTAGGAATTAATCCGATTCATGTGGATCCTTCAGAAATAGACTTTTTTGTCTATTATTTTGGAGGTAAAAATATGAGAAAATATACTTAGACTTTGATCTAACTGCCCGCTTTACTTTAATTTCAAATAAATTAATCTCGTTCACATAATAAGGCCCAGGAAACGTAATCCATCATTCCTCGCTACTTGTAATATAAGTTACATGGCGTTATGCATAACGATTCTGTTAATACGCTAATGTAGCTGTATCTATGGAGATGTGCTTGCACGTTCCAGCGTTGGGAAATATTTTATTCTCCATAAAATAGCTTCCGTGTATAATACAAGAATGGACGTTGGTTTTATTATTATTTGCCGAAGCAATGAACTGAAGTGTAAAGGCGACATAAAATGATAACACAAAGCAACATTAGACTGATCACAATACTTGAAAATGTAATAAAATTAAACACTTTTACATATGCAATAAACCGAAACAGTTATGATCAATCTACCGGTATGACATAATATTAGTAGTTAAAAGGCGCATTTATTGTGAAGGTTAATAAACCCCTAACCCTTGCCACTCCTGCTTCCTCGCCTGTCGCTGAAAGAACTGTATTATTTCAAAAGGAGGGGTGGGGTTGGTCCGTTAGTGTTAGGGTTTTAATATTAGCGTTGCTTACTTAGTAATAACGCCTTAAAAGATACAACAATGTCTTTGTAGCGTTAAATCTAAGTTCATAGTACCAGAAAAAGAACTTGTTTAAGTATTGAGTATTAGACAGGTGACGGATATAGACATTAAAAAATGAATGAAAATTAGTCAATTAAAATAAGTTTAGCGCCTAAAAACATCATTGTATCAATCCATATAGGCTAAAAGGAAACTCGCTTTGTCAACATTTGCATTTTCGTTTTGGAATGCACATAATTAAAAAATTATGAATGTAATGACTGCTTGCGTTTTTAAAAGTGAATATTTTAATTGACGTTGAAAGTTCTGTGTAATAATTATACTAGTAAACAGAAACACACTTATCAATTTCAAACTTGTATTTTTGCATTAATACATTGTCAAATCTAATGTAAATTTCTATTAAGATACATGTGTTATTATTCATCACAATTATACGTAAAAAAGGATAGATATTAGATATGCATATAAATATATATCACAACCATATGACTTTTTAATATGCATTTATGTATCACAAACGTGGTTGATTGATATATAATACATAAAACATAGTTCACTATACTAAAGATTAAGTCCTTAAATTCTTTACTTACAATGTTTTACTTTGATGTTAATTTACGATGGTATTTATTTTATGCGTAGACGTATGTATACAATTTCCAATTAATACTATAAATAAAAACGAACAATTTTGATTCTTATAAATACAGCACCAAACTATTAACAATAATATTTAGGCGTAATATCAGATAAAAAATACTAACAAAAATGAATTACACAAACCAACAATATCCACATTTCAAAAATTTAAAAAAACCCTGATGTTTTATAAACATGTGCCTTACAACATCCAAATTTCAAATATTAAAGAAAATCCTGCTGTTTTATAAACATGTCTCTTTAGTAAGTTGAATACTATACAAATACAAATTTTCTACACTAATCAATAAAAACAATAAAGATATTTACGGCTTTTGTTTCTACACGTCATGGACAACGTCGTGCGAACTGAAACCGCCAAAAGAACCAGCCAAAGAATCGTCATGTTATTTTTTAGCTCGATGACTTAAAAACTAAAACGAGCTGAGTCCAGTGAATCCTAGCAAGACAATTATCCGCGCAACAAGATACTCCCCAGTGCCAATAATGTTATAAAATAACATTTTGAAAGGTAAGGGATTATATATCGCAACCGGTTGGTTCCCTGTCAATCGCGACACCGCCCAGAGTCGACCCCCTGGGGATTCCTTCCTGGTATAAACGCAGACGTGATGGTTGCCTAGGGCATACGGTCCGGGTCAGTATTCTGAAAAACGTTCTTAAGAAGGAAGTCGACATCGAAAAGGGATGATGACTTTATGATTGATTTTAATATATTCATATTTTGATTTTTAAAAAGTAATGATAGCCAATCCTTTTTGATAGAATGTATACTGAAGGCAAAAAAAAGTTGCATTTCAAGCTGTTCACAGTAAGCTTATATATTATTAGAATTAGGTGCTTGTTGATAACTATTTGTAATTTAAACTGAAGTGGTGTAGCGTATTTGGGAGATGTTACTAACATCATTTTTGAAGTATATCAGTACGAACGCTTATATACGCATGACATGAAATGCATGTGCAATTTCATATACCGATTTCCCTGAGACGAAACGGGTAGAATGGCGGAAGCATTAGGGTCTGTATAGAAATATACCCCTAAAATATAGTTAAGCACCACCCAAACATTTTTCTGGATAGTGTGTAATCAGATGTCAGTTGACACAGTACTATCAATTATAGGAGGATAAAATCAATTACTCTTTACATGACATAAAACAACACTTTCATATTAGTATATTTTACTTTGAAACAGAATTGTGTTAAATGAAGACAATTTGGATAGACATCAACAAAAGAAAACCTTTTACTGTCTGTAAACCACTTATATACATGTGTATAGATGTATTGAACATGCATAGATGATGCCAAGAGAATCAATCATTTGTATCATACATGTATGAACTGCATGTTTGATAACTCCCTCCATCTGACATCTTATCCCACAATCAAACGTAAGTGCCTAAGTGGTGCGTAACTTTGTTTTATGTGTATACTAATACATGTATATAATATGAATACCAGAATCACTTCTCATCTTCAACGGTAATAACTGTGATTTATTTAAGCGTGTTGTAGTGACGTCCCAAGCACAGCAGCCAGAACTGTTGATCGTCCACACGGACAATGTCCATCTTCACGCAGCCTACTGGTCACTGGCCTTTTATACACAGAACAACTTCTCATCTCCAATCCATATAAGACCACACATTTTAATGCTTATTTTTCTGGGTATCAATTTAATGAATTATCGCTCCGTTGCATCTCCTGACAATAGAGTGACAGTAGAAATGTTCTAACTATCGAGGTGCATGTAATGGCGATAGATTCGTACGTGGTAACCCGAGCAATTTTACGTAATATAAGAGACATTTTGAAATTTCTGTTATTGTTTATAATTATATAATAAATGTTAAAGATAAAGTTTGATTATTTAACGACGCCACTGGAACACATCGATTATACATCAGCGGTTATTGGGGGACAGATGCATGGTTATATTGACACGTGGCCTCAGAGGAACCCCGCTATCATGGGCTACTCTTACCGAAAAACAACACGGGGTCTTTTATGTGCAGTATCCCATAGACAGGATAGCGCACACCACGGAACTTGATAGGCGAGTCGTGTATCACTGGCAGGAACGGAAAATAGCCAATAAAATGTTTTGCGCTGAGGAGTGCATGGTAAGTGAAAATGAAAGTCAGTTTAACAATGTTTATGATATGTACTACTGCACCGGTTCGCCTAATTAGTACTTGAAAATCCAACACATGCACGTGCATAATCAGTCGAAAAAAAACCTCATAAAAATCAATAACCATTTTTGTCTGGAGACGCCATTTTGGCAACCACGACCATCCCTCTTTAATAAAATATGTATAAGAAACCTTTACGTGTGTTGATCGTCACACTAGACTGGTTTTTGCTATGTCATCATGCTAAACATGCGATCGTTTGTTTTTTATTTGCCACCTATTTCACTCGGCGCAATATTAAGCTATAAATATTTCCTTTCAAGACACGGATAATATGGTTTTTGTTTCTATAAGGCATGGATATATAATAGAAATACAACAATAATACAATTGTATTGACAGGCAAATAATTATGTTAAACAAAAAGTTACATTATTGTCTGACTAGGTGGCCCAGTGTGACTTAGCGTTATTTGTAGGTAGGCATCTCCAATGGCAACAGACAAGTCATCTTGTACTTTTTCATAAGCTCATCATCATCATCATCATCATCGTCGTCGTCGTCGTCGTCGTCATCATCATCATCATCATCATCATTTTGCAGAACTTGGAAGAACATTTTTATCACCGCGTTCATTTCTACCTAGATACAATTTTATAACATATTGTACAATTTTGTACAAAGGGTCAATAAAATCCGCAATAAAGTTGGTCGGTCATGGAACAAACATGTTTTATGGCTAAGTTTTGTATTAGAATGTTTAAGTTCCAGAAAACCTAGGTTAAAAGGCATCGTTCTTTGAATGAGTAAGAGCAAGATCGTCCACCTGATGCTCTATGGGTCGAAGGATCGATCCTCCTCAGGGGGATCCGTTCTGTTATTTCTAGTTCCAACCAGTGATCGTCTGGTCTATCAAAGACCGTGATTTTAACTATCCCGTCTGTGGGTTTGACTGATTCTGTAGGCATAAGTGCGATCTAGCTTATAGTTATAGCGTTCGCCGGATGTGCGTGATGTCGAAGGATCGATCCTCATCAGTAGACCGGTTTGATTTTGTTTTGACATACATATACACATACTGTTCCATTAAAGACTGTATAAAATGCTGTTCTGTCTGTGGGAAAATGCACATAAAAGATCCCTATCAATGACGGTATAATTTTCAATCTTTTATGTGGGAATGTTCATATAAAATATCTCTTGCTGCTATTAAGACTGTAGAATACGCTGCCACGTCTGTGGGAAAGCAAAATAACTGTTGGTTAATTACAATCGACCAATTTTTTGTAGTGGCGATGAACACAAAAAATACTCGACGAGATAGAACTTTAAAGCGGTATCTATGCAAAAGACAACCCCGAGAAATATGTTTTATTCAGCCATGTTATGTCACGTATACGTATGTATACAGTCTACAATAATTACTTATTATCAACAATGACAGTTACTGAAAACGCACTTTACGTATAGACACAATTTCTGGCCTACTTAGTTATGCATAGACTTTGCATATTGGCTTCAGAAAGCGTTCATAAATGTCAAAATATAAATCGCAGAGAAATGAAACTGTAGCAATGATACTAAAATAAGCGTTAGTTTAGAATAAATCCCGGGTCACTGTTTGACATGAGATTAATGTTCAGAATAGGAATAAATCTGAAACTGTGTCGGTTAAAGACAAACTTGAACTGCTATTTTAAACTTGCAAATGGCGCAGCCCAGATTTATGTGGAAACCACATGGGAGCGATTGGCCACTTAAAAGTCATTCAAATAGAAACTATATGATAACGGATATGGACAGACAAACAAAGTGTGTATGTAAATGTATTTCACATCTAATGAAATGTCTTTTGAAACGGTCAAGGGGTACACGAGTTTATGAGTTATTTATAACTATTTAACTGACCAGTACATGTATCTGTCATGGAAACGTGACACACACACAACGGGTACTCAAACATTAAATATTTAAATATATACATGTATTATATAGAATACGACATGCTATTGTAATTCTTAGCCATTTATACATTTTATTAGTTACAGAGTCCTAACGTATTAATTTTGAAACAGCCCTTTAATGCTAATTATTCTTGTTGGGTACATTGTTCTCTTTCTTCTTTTCTACTCTATGATTATTTATTAGTTATGAAGCAATGTTTTATTGACCGTAGATACAACGGTTTATAGTAGAAAGAACATAATTGTATATATTATTACATCGTATTTTATGTTCCTGATAATATTAAGTGAAAATCAAATCTCCTATACAGCCACTGGTTGAGTTTAAGCGGAAACGAAAATGACTTTGGATTGCCACAACACGTCCATGTAACGTCTACTGATGCCCTGTGGCCTATGGGATATATATACATGTATATATATTATACATGTATACAATTTGTGCTTTTTCATTAATAAAATACCACAACGTAATCCAGTCCGGCATATCCACCTTCCCTAGAATATATTTTTATCCAAACTAAATAGCTTCGACGTGGATGAAAGAAATCGATGTTAAAAGTAGTAATTTAAAAACTGAAATCAACCTTTGACAGAATGTTGAACCTTTATAATTGTATAGGGGATAAAAGCTTCCTAAAGTTAGATGCAGCATGCCACATCATTTTTTATTTGGTAAAATATTTGTTTTTGTATCTTTAAAACAGTTAGTTTTATAATTTATTTACGTGCTTGTATCCAATTAAGGTTCAAGCACGTCTGTCATGATCACGAAGTCCAACTCATCGACTGATTGCACTCAGACGGTAAATTGTTCGTCATAGTACCATGTGCACACTAGAATTTAATAAGCATAAACATATTGAATAATTATTGTATGTTTTAATTTTAAAAAACCTGGCGTGTAAACTTATTTAATAAATGTGTGAATGTTGATAGATCTATATATGTTTTTATTACCGGTAGTCGTATTATTTAGGTCCATATAAAAGTAATTGCAAATTAATGTATTGTAAATGTGGTAAAGAATTACAAAGGATCTGCCTCTGTTGTTCATAGTTTTTACATTGAATTAATAATATTATAGTAACCACGTGTACATGGTGGGTCGGCGGTAATGACAAACATATATAATATTTTCTTTTCGATTTCCATTTAAAGAAATAATAGGTGACCATATAGATCTACAAACGATGTTATTGCTTTTTTTAAATATTGATACTTTCTCACAGTTTCTAATTACTGGATATAAATTATTCCAGAGATCAATTATCGAATAAATAAATGAAGATTTTAATAAACTTGTTCTAGTATCTCGCAGTTGGATTGAAAAGAGCTTCCAAGAACGTTGTTGCAAAGACAATGAATGAGTATTAGTAATTCTAGGCACATTCATGGGTTAACATCAATTTGCGCCAACAAACACCTGATTATTGCACCGTGATGATTCCGCGTGGGAGACGTTCAGGTTATTAGGTTCACGGATTGGACTTTATTAACCATAAATTAACGTCACCTTTTCATGTTGTCCACTATAAACGGAAAGCCTCAGCGGGTATATTGTCGACGATGACTAGGAAATAAAGTAATATTGTCCTTTACTGTTCAATCAACGGGATGACGTGTTAATCCAGCAGCATAAATGAACCCCGAGTGCTTCCTTTAGTTATGGGTGCGACCAATGGTTAGCAACTCTTCAATAGTTACAGTTACTGATCTCTTGCACCTATTGTCCAGAAAATAACTTATATATCCTGTATATTCAGATGCCAAGTAAATTTTTGTAGATTTTAATAGTTTGGAAAAGAACACCGATTTGGAACTAATAAAAAATGTACCTTTTCCTATGAATTAAAACAAAATATCAAGAATGATAAAATAAGAACGAAAACCCCAATTTAAAAACAATTACATTTTGTTGGACTTTTTCGGTGACTATTTTTATTACCATAGCAACCACTGAGTAGCCTATAATAAAAAATATATATATTATGAAAAACGTTTTGTCACTGGTGTTTGCATCTAACGTTAACTGAATGTGATATGATAGTACACGATCGGCACCAACTTCACATAGTTCCAGAGCGCTCGCCCTATTGAACGTAAGACAGGTGCCCGATGTGAAAACAGCATCAATAAATTATATGAATAACGTAATACCAAAATAAGATCTAAAGTACAGTGGAAATACTATATTTGGACTAAAACTTTGTTTATAGGACTATAAAATAGCTACGAGATAACAACAGTTACTGTAAGGCAAGCAAAATAATGTACTTGCTGTCAAAACGGCGGTGCTCAGACAAAATACACAGGATCTACATACAACAATAAAACACACCGACCAATGGCGTCCTTGGATATGATGGCGATCGAAGATATTTAGCAATGATAAACATCTAGCAACACTAACTTAAACTGTCATACTTATACCTGTGATTTTTTTCATTAACGTTGTACGAATAGATAATGACTGACTATTTTGTAAACGTTATTTATTTCAGTGTTTTAATTTCAAGGAAATGGGACACGATGATTATTAATGTATTTGTGTGATCTTCTGTTCTGTTATCGCGTGCAACAGTTGTCGTTTAAAATTCTATTTTTTAACATGTTTCTCAGAACTTGTTGATTTTCTTATGACCAACTTTTAATCAGTTAATATGAGTTCACCATTGTCAAGTTTGAAAAAGACACACAAGCTACCGCTTGCTGGGTAAGTTTGAACGGTTTGGGGGTGGGGAGGGTTAGAGGGCACTAGGGGTTCCATAGTTTTCCATTATTGATTTCTGAGAATCAACTGAAGTGTTCTGAATGTTACCATTACATTAGTCCATAAATGGACGTAATATCGGTGACTTGTGGAATATACCTCACATCCACAAGTCACCGATATTACGTCCATTTATGGACTACCATTACATACAGGGTTTGCGATGACGCGTAAATGACGCGTATTGACACGTTTTTGGGGACCCGTGACTCCCACTTTCATTGTGTACGAGTCACAACTGACTCACTGTTTTTCAAAAATAATTTTACAAATTTAATTGCATTGAAATGAACCGCATTGATCCTAGTTCACTAACTATAAAG
>JAUTCZ010055485.1:0-10452 GCA_032273805.1 Melanodrymia brightae | reverse complement strand
CCAATGTGGATAATTTCTCAGTGAGAAATTATGATATTTATTTCCCCTAGTAACAGTGCCCGCTGGGGTAATAATATAGGATATTACATTCGTGTCCATGACTGACGATGTTTACGACACGAGTGCCTAAATTATCATGATTTAGGCACGAGTGTCGTAAACATCGTCTGTAATGGACAAGAATGTAATATTCTATTTATTACCGTCAACTTGTCCTGCTAAATAAGCACTTGTTTACAAACCAACGTTTCATTTCCGACGGTAAAGGGCAAAAGCTACGTTGGCAGCTAATGACGTCATTGTGAAATCAAGCCATGCGCCAATCAGAAAGAAATGTACTCTTATGACAGTCAATCAAATAACTACGTACTCTTATGACAGCCAATCGTTACACAATGCTAGGGCGACTGACGAAGAGGACTAACGATAAATATGAACCTCGTTGTGCTGAACCTCGTATGTAATAAAGATAGTTATAACTTATTTACGTGCTTATATACACTTGAGGTTCAATTACTTCTGTCCTGGACATTCAGTCCAGATTCTTCAACTGACTGCCCAGGACAGATAAGAAGTTATATAGATTATTCCATGAGTGTGTGCGTTATGCGATATTTATGAAACGAGTTTGGAAATTGCTTTATTCCCCGAGAATTGTTTTTAGATTCTTTATAATAATTATATTTTAATTGACACAAATATAGTACATTTTTGTTATAATCATCTATAAAAACACACTATATGAGTAAATGTTTGTACTATAGTCAATTGTTACGTTTTAAGTTAAGAGAGACAGGTTAAGAAAAGTGATATGACGTATTATTGACACAAATGATGTCTGATGCAATACCTTATTTTGACTCGATTCAAATATTTCATTGATCGGTCCGAATACGGAAATAAATATTTGAATCTGCCGTCTTGCCGACGACACTGTTTCGTAGTATTCCGCCATCTTTGATGGAGTTTTCTTCGCATCGGAGATGCATATCGTTAACACTGTGGACTTTACGGCGAAGTTCAAGTCCAAGTTCTTTATTGCTTCTCGATATTACGTTCATTTATGGAGTACATTCAACGGAAAATGTTTAACAGGATCGGTGATATTACACCAAGAAATGTCACATCCGGCTCCACTGTGGAAATGTATATAAAGCTCTCAGCAGATGTGTTTAAAGAAAGATTAAAAGACCATGCCAAATCGTTCAAATTTCGTCTGTGACCAAGTGTCGATACAACCGTGCGTTTGACATCCAATAACCACTGATTAATAATCAATGAGCCGATTTCATATCTCTAGGTTTCGTAGCACTGGGTTATGTCAAAACCTAGGTTTAACACTGGTTTACAAAAAATGCTGAAAAACTAGACAGACCAACAAATCAATACAACTGTAAACCATGGTTAAACTAAGGTTATTGAAAACCAGACATGCACAGTGGAGATCACCCACGGTTTAAACCAGGTGTAACCCATAGGTTTACAAAATCCACCGATAACCCAGACGTATGAAATCGGCCCTTAGAGTGAAGTCTAGAAGTTTTATAAGCACCGTCTTTTTAGAATCCGGACTTAAGACTATTAGAGTCTGGCATCTAGACTGTAAAAGTTTTATAAGCATGGAGCCGGATTAAGGAAAGAAATTGGCGAACCGGATTGAGACAGAGATTGCCTGTGAGACTGATCTCCTCACACTGCTGGTGTCCTGACTTCCACCACTGCTCACACGATTCCTCCAGCTGCTTCAAGTACTTCTCATACGCAGGACCTCGTGCAAACTGTGCAAACACTCTCTTAGCCTGAGCAAGCTGGACAAAATAATACACTCTTGTTAACTTATACATGTAATATGAGTGAAAGTGGAACATGTAATTAATTGTATTTCAGAGTGGAAACCTTACATCCAATGTTGACCACAATCTTTCCACAAATCTATAACAAGTTAAATTGTGGTAACAAATTAAGAATGTTCCAATATTTTAGTGATTTGACAAAATTACAATAAACCTGAAAACTTAATATATGGTAATTATTTTCTATTGGCATATTGCTATTTTAAAAACAAAAAGATATCGTGCCCTGTAGTTTGTCCACCACAGAAATATATAAAAGATCACATCTATAGACATATGATAGTTATGTTTCATCACTGGTAAAGCTAACGTTCCACATAACATTGTGCAGTTTTAGTATGCGGCAAGCTTATGCATTATGTGACAAGAAAATCAAAATATGTTAAAACGCATACATGTATCTACTACTCCTTGTGCCTGGATGCTTATGCAGCAAATTCAATCACATCCTGCTCTGATTCCATTCCACATAAACTAACGATTGTACACATGCCGCAACTGTACATAGGGAAACCTAGCTTAAATCCTATATCTATGTAAATTTGTCCTAGCTTAAATCCTATATAGATCTATGTAAATTGGTCCTAGCTTAAATCCTATATCTATGTAAATGGGTGTAACAGCGAAGGGGCTGGTGTGGTGCAAAAGTTACCTTTGATAAATGATACTTGGTGATGTAGTGCTGTGGCAAGTCTTGTTGATAGGCATTTTCCGCTAGAGGTAGAATCTTGCTGCAACGACTGCAATGAAAATTCAAATCAGTACCCACCATGAAGGTGGAGTGGGGCAAAACAATAAACAAGTAGAAAAGAATAAGAAGCACACCTGCCAACCTGCCAAAGCAATTATGACATAGGACTCACATAACTAATTTCATATACAGCTTCCTACCACTCTAGTGTGTGAAAAAACCAAGCAGGTCTACAGACAGGGAGAACACAATCACTAAGCTAACCAAAAAGACAGAATCAACTCTGAGTAAACTCACGTCTCTGAAAAGCGGACATCTGTACTGATCAGAGATCCCAATGAATTAAAATGTGTTTGCACTTTGCTCTCTGGTGTATCTGTGAAGAAGAACTTGTGTAGACTCAACGCCACCGAGAACCACACTTCACATGATGCCATCTGAAACAATTAAGCCATATTAGTATCGTTACTTAATTTAAGATAGTTTGTTTATTTAACAACACCACTGGAACACATTGATTATTAATCAGCAGTTATTGGATGTCAAACGCATGGTTACATCGACACTTGGTCCCAGAAGAAACCTACTGTCGCCACATAGGCTACTCTTGCTAAATAAAAGTAAAAGGATCTTTTATGTGCACTTTCCCACAGACAGGATAGCACACACCACAGCCTTTGATGGACTATCATTGGTATATCTATAACACAACAAATGGTAAACAATTAGGATGTGAAAGTAAGTAAAGATTTTAAACTTGCCTCAAAGACTGAACGAAGAGGATTTCTCCCGACATTGTCATCAAAGCCCTTAGAGAAGGCAAGCTCAATATGCTGAATAAGAAACTCTTTAAAACTCTGCTCAGATGACCTCACAAAAACTGGTGACCTCGGTCCATCACTGGATGACGAGCCTCCTCCGTGATTCATTCTCCGATTGGTGAAATAACTTCTGCTTTTTGGAGAATCTGCAAGATATCTCATACATATTGTCATTCTAATTGACCTGAATTACAGTTAAATGTGTATTAATTGGTACCTGGTAAATATGAGTCACCACAAATCATTTTCTATCCAAATGCTGCTTTAATTTAAGTTTGTTTAATAACACAACTGCATGGTTGTTAACTGTCAGTCCTGAGACGGATTTCTGTCATGAAAGAAATTGTGTTTTTTTGTGTGTGGGCATGTGTGTTAAATAAATGGAAAATCGATTGGCCGTTTACGGTTTCCTATTTGTCTGCCTTGGACACTCTTTCACTTCTGTTAACAGCCATGCAACTGTCACACATTGATTGATGAATTAATCATCAGCAGCTATAGTAGAGGTTAAACATATGGTCATTTTAACGTTTAAATTGCATTAACAGTATTTATAATATACCAAATTAATTTATGTTCAGAAATGTATCCATTGTTGTTTTGTGTTTCAGATCTTTGCTTCATGATTGTGGCATACATG
The DNA here is from genome assembly GCA_032273805.1 of Melanodrymia brightae. NCBI lineage: Eukaryota > Metazoa > Mollusca > Gastropoda > Neomphalida > Peltospiridae > Melanodrymia > Melanodrymia brightae. Next base: position 6,447 of record JAUTCZ010055485.1, on the reverse strand, counting down.
TGTCATACTTTCTAACTCCTGTACGTGTAACAAGAAATGTTCATCATTCTGCTCAGACATCTGTGGATGTGGGCATCAAAAAGCGTTTTTAGCATAGCATAGGATTATTCGTTCAGTATTCAGTTTTGATGGGTTTCCAATTTAAAGGGGTAAACTTTAGTGTTAAAAGATGCAAAAATAATGGGTCTGTGGAAAATTTCAGGTTTAGGGGAAATTCTGGTTTAGTGAGGGTCTAGTTTAGAGGGGTTTAACTGTATATAAATTTAGCTCTATATCAATTGATTAAAATGTATGTACCCATGTCTTTGCCACTGACACTGTAACTCTTCAACTGCTGAAGGTACATTCCTACTGGGTCAGCAACATCCGCGCTCCGACTGTTCACAAACACAAACTCTTGGTTGGCAGGTACAGCAAACAGCGAATTATTGCTGAAACCAGAAAAACAAATTTACAAAGTACATGTACTTTCAAAATTTATTTTGCTCCCCAGCAATTTATTTTGTATTAAACACTAAAACTATAATAATTGTACTACAAAACCCTTACTTTGCATTTTCTTATCTCGTAAAATTTTGTCATTTTAATTGAATTATTCAACTTGTGATACAATTTACACCTTTCTCTCCTGTCCAACCCCACCTCCTACCCACCTCCACTGATTGTCCTCAATATACAATAAACCAAAACACAAACACTTTCTTATAAACCTAGAACTAATAGAACATGTACATGTGTTTGTAATTCTGAAGCATACAAAGCAATCTCTTTAACTCTCAAGACTTTCTTAATTACCTTTAGGAAACCTGTTAATTACTTTATCAACAAGAGCAGACAGTTTACACAATCATTCCTCTTAAGACGTATTGTTCTCTGCTGACTCGCAGCACTTGAACTGCCCAATGAAACATTGCACATCTGTTTAGCTATAAACTTGACCAGTCTCACTGAATAATCACTTTGTCATAGTTGTGATAACTTTTGATCCAATAAAACAAACACTTATCCACCAATTGAAATTATTCCATCTTAGGTGCTAACAGCTTACAATGCTTATATTCATTCCACCTTCACTTCATCTTCACTCTTGAGCATTTAGACTTTAGGTAGGAAAGGAAATTGCTAAAAATGATTTCCTCAACCATTGTTGTGTATTTGTTATCCTTTGAAAGACAAAGTTTATAAATATTTCCTATCCATGCAGTAATGCAGAGTTGCCTGTGACTATAAAGAAGACAAGATTCCTATTCTCTAGATGTGAAGTTAAAATAAGAGTTTTGATGTATAATTTGCAACTAATCAATATTTTCATGATGAATTTTGAGTTCAGTGAATCGTCCGTTCAACTTCACGAACTTCTCAGATTGTACATAATGACAGCAGATAAGATTGATGCTCTGGGTATGTAATTTTTAAAACATTGTTTTTTACAGTAATCTGCAAAATGGGTAATACAATATTCGGTGCTGTAAATTTTTGTAAATTTCAATAAAACAATCAACTCGTGAAATGCATCTTTAACATTGATTATTTGCACGATTCTAATTTTCACAGATAAATTACAAATGCAAAAATTACATACACATGAATAATACACATTTTAAAGTAACTATTGGTATATAGCAAAAATAAAAGGTTGGATTTATCATTACAAAGTCCTGGTGACAAGTTAATTGAGTTTTTCTTATTGGTACAAACTTTAAGGTACGGTACCAAACACATTAATATTTTTATTTAAAATAATAAAACAACTTAATTCTCAGGGTTGGGGTGGGGGATGGCAGGGGGTGATATTTATTAAACAACTTAAGTTTTGACATCAGAATAATAAAGTCAGAAATATTAATCATAACATAACTGAAAATGTAATAATTATAAATGCTAACATTCTTTATTTCTGAAATTTGTTATAATTGTCTTTCTACAAAGTAAAAATTTTGGACAATTTCTTTTTTTTGTACTTTCAAAACCTAATCTTTTTTTCATTCGCAACTACACATCAAGACCAGCAGTTACGATGAATGATACCATTGTCTGTTGTTCATCTCTTGCGTAGTACAACTTTGCCTGGAGAGTTGTTGTAGCTGTAGTTGTCCCAGTAGTATAGTGTCCTCAGTTGCTGTATGTTTTTGCAATCGTGGATGACACAGACATATACTTCTAATGTATGGATTGTTTGCACTTTCAGATGACTACATCAACAAGATCACTCACAAGATGATGGAGCAGTCACTGAGTGGATACATTGGTCGTGCGAGCCTGCTGGCTCAAACCAAGAGTGTGGCACTCGGCATACAGAGTGTGTACTTTGAATACTACAGCAAGCTGAAGAAAAGCATCCAGGCTATGTTCAACAACTCGGGTGGTTTTAACACTATCACTTCTACTTCCAACCCAGTACCCAACTCTAGCCAGGAGATAGCATACATCAACAAAGTTTTGTGCATGGAATTCAACAGTGAAAACAGGAGTTCTTGATAAATGTGTTAAAACATACCGGCATTGTTAAACACTTGAAAATCTCATGTATACTAAAAATCCAATGAGATAAACCATTTAAACTAGAATTATTGAACCACATTAATTATCTGCATCAGCGATTATAACACAATCAGGTTCAATTCCTATCTGCCAGAAGATATGCTACATCAACAATTTGTGTGTGAAATTCAATCAATTCAACAGTGAAAATAGGTGTTCTTGACATGTTATTAAACATATTTATCCCAAATAGTGTGTGGAATCAATCAACTGGTGCAATTTACATTTTAGTGTATCCAATCCAGTTGTCAGGAAGGTTTATGTTATTTGTACCTAATCTCTTTCAAAAACCTAGAGTTTGTGTTAGCAATACAACAGTGATAGTATATACTTCTTTGGATGACGGTTGTAACTTTTGTGCAATTTGACTTCAGTTATTTATTCAATTTTTGTCAAATCTATTTACTACAAATAAAATGCTTACTCTTTGCAATATCTTCCTTGTTTACCCACATAAATTAACACTGTATTACAAAGCACACAGTTTAAGATAATGTTTTGTTTCTACAAGGCATACTTTTTATTATCAGACTTCACTTAATTCAATGTAGCATATACAATCCTGAGCAAACATAGATGACCATAATGAGCCGTCCACAGAGTATATATTGCATCAACCTTCATAAAATAAGAAAGGAAAACTGGACAACTCCAACAACTCTCTAGATGTTATATTCATCTGCTGGCAATTTGCAGAGGACAACTCTATTCATCTCAAAAACTCCTTACATCAACTGAAAGTTCAAGCACCCACACTCTGGGCACAATACACCACAGAAGCCCAAGGTGAGTGAAGTGTAGCAGTGTGATCAATGAAGGAGAAGTGTTTTGTTAAAACGTATCTGTTTTGATGGACAGCTGTATCCCACAATGCACAGTCAACATTCTCCTTACCTGACGTTGGTTATGATTCGAGACTTCCTAAATATGCGGTAAATCTGATCTTCAATATTGTGTTGGAGCTTTTTAATTGGTGGTGTCCTCTGAAAAACATTTCAAAAGTTGGATTTCTATTAACATGCCAAAAGAAATATGGCACCAATTTTGTTTATCAACATGGATCAGTTTACAGATGAAGTAGTTTATTTTTCATGGTACTAGTAATTGCTTAAACTATATTTAACTTTAAATAATACATCAATCGATAAAATGTTGATACTGTTACTGTTACACTCTAACAAGCCACTCTAACTGGGTATTAAAATAATGTATGCATATAATTTCGCAACTTAAGGTTGATCGTGAAATTTATATGCACACTTTCCCCCCGCTCTACAGTAAGTGGCTGTTTGACATCTTTATTGTGTGGATATCTATGATAACAATTACCTGCGCTCGTGACCGGTGATGTCCCAGAGAATCTCCATCATCATAATCGACGTCTACGGTAGGTGTGTCGAAGATAAAGAGAACTCGCGGGGAACAAGGACGAGCACCATCTAGCCAGTCTTTAGATATCGGCAGACCATGCAGCACTTCGGTCATAAACGGTTGTAACTTGGACCTGTTGATACCAAGTTTATCCGTATTTGGAATACCACTCTTGCTCTGTTTATAATCAATTAAGTACGGCTCATACATAAAGAAAACACTAAACATTCACATATAGAATGTTGTAACTCTAGAGAACTATATTTGACAAAACTTTTGTATTGGGACTTATTGCATATGTACAAATATAATTGTGTTACAACAAATACTTAATTTTGTGTGTCTGCTTATCTACAGGTACTTACATTTTTAATACTAATACTATGTACCGGTACGTCATTGTACTGAAATAAAATAATTAAAATAAAATGCTTAAAGCCCCAAATGTAGTAAGCAAAGGTTATTTTAGAAGGCAATGAAAAGTTCTTACCTAACAACATCCAATGTCCTAAATAGCTTTACGTAAGAAATATCAAAAGTACTACCAGGGTGTGACAGCTGAAAGCAAGAGAAAAGATTACTGTGATTACTGGTATCACATCAAATAATGTGTAATTAACATTGTCAAAATTATGTGAGTTCCCATTTATGATTACCTATACTTGAAAATGTGCAACAACCAAAGTTTGTTTGCATTACTTATTATATACAATACCTGCAGTCTTCTACTGACACCCAGCATGTCTCACATAAATCAAAATACCCATCCTATTTAATATCAAACACTGGGTTGTATGAATATCAAATCACATTCAAATATTTAACATTATTATTTAAAAAAGTCTTTAGTAATAACAGTTTGATGCCAAGGAATTTCTGCAATTAATGCATTAAGAGTAATTTAATCCCCTATTAGCATGAATATCTGGATTACAGAGATCAAGTTTTATAAAATTGTCATATGGCTGTCGATAAGGTTGGTGTTCAGGATACCTGTAGTTTGGATTATCAAGGTACCACACGGTGTCTATATAGTCTGGTAAATATAAGATTTAAAAACAAAGAAAACTCACCAACACAATATGTGAAACACAGAATAGAAACAACAAGCTTTTTGCATACTTGAAATCTTCATCTTGCCACAACGAAATTAGGTCCTGTAAAATGTAAACAAGGTGCCCTTAATCTTGCCCATGTGCAAGCTAATGTGGTGGAGTGCAATGTTAAATGATTATGCTACTTTACTTGATCTTTGCCTGGATCATGATAACCCAGAGTATGACATCAACTGATTAACTTACACTCATGAAGTTATGTTGTCTTTCACTTTCCAACAGCTCATGAAGGGAAACATCATTTCACTTGTGCAAGTTAAATAGTATAGTATTCGTTAAGTATTCTTAAACTCTAAATCCTTCTATCCAGACAAAGCAATATGTGCACGAGAAATTGTCGTCATTCTATCCAGGTAGGTAAATACATGGTGATCACTGATTTACTAACATTTTAACACTTCAGTACAATAGCGATGTCATTCTAGAAGAGAATTCTAACTGAACTGTACACGTACATCAAGCAATAGTTGACAGTGCATATTGCTGTTATTTTTGTACATTGTAAGTTTAATTTTATATAGAAATGTCAGCCACTGATCATTGTCAACTTGAATGTTTATGAATATATTGTTAAAATTTTAAATAACTGGTATTCATTGTGTAAGTTGTATCATAGCAAGATAATTCTCTAAATGCTGGTGAACGAGCTTACCATTGATTTATCAACAAGTTGTTGGCACTTATTGGCAAGCATGCTGGCATCAGACAGTGACTGGTAGTGCAAATAGATCACCTGCGCGTCAGCGTCATAGTAACACTCTATGTCACCCTGAAATAATTACCGGGTATGTTCAAATTCGCTACTAAATCAGCTCTGTGCATTATAAATCATAAAATGTACTAAAATGTAAGTTTTTAGTGTAGAATTTGTTTTCTTTTCATATCTTAAAGTAGTTTTAAGGAAGTTGAGATTTACTTGTATAAAATGTTCTGGTTTAGACAAATTAAGGATTTTAAACATTTAGACAATTTCTCATTTAGATAGACACACATAACAGTTTAGACCGAGCTGAGACTGCTCAGTACTTAAAATAAATATACTGAAAAAAATATTTCACTATGGAAATAATGTAATAAGATCAACATAATTTCTCACAACTATTTAATACTAACACAAGATGGCAAAACATAGGAAGAATGGTAAAGGAAAGAGAAAAGTTAATTGATCTTACATAAATGTAGCTTTAAGTTTAATACACGACTTGCCGGTTTGGCTTATATGGTCATGGGGAGGTCCTTAACGCATAGTTATCTTCCTTGAATTTCGAGTAAACAAACCCATCTTGCAATACGTTTACGTGGTAAAATCACGTACCCTTGTACTATTTAGACAATTAAAGATTACTCAAATGCCACCTACAGACTGAATCGATGTGATACACAGTGCTGTTATTCGTGTGTGATTAAAATGTGTTAGAAC